>JAZGTJ010010652.1:7211-17852 GCA_036877575.1 Botia almorhae
CCCCCCCCCAACATAAATAAAGTACTCCCTATAATTCACTATTATTTTAATTATAAATAACTACACTGTAATTAACTCGAATTGTACAATGGTTACTGAAACTAAATTGTTTAAACCAGAGTATTGCTATCTAATTCCGTTCTAATAACGACACAATTTAACTACAACATTTACAATGAAAAGTTTATTTAATGCGCGTTCACACATGAGTGATCGGTAAATACTCAGAAAGTACAGAGTAACTCTGTAACAGAGTACAGGGAACTGTAAATGCCACAATGAGCTACACATATTTAACATTCCTAAGATGCTTGTTTTTGGACCTAAACCTAAATAAACAGTTTGCCAGCATAATTATAACCGTCACACCCTGTTACAAAACTACAGGAGAAAAAAGGAAATAAAATTAGATGTAAGATGATATTATACTGACTAATGTCATATTGTCTACTAAATTTCACTTAAAGTACATCTGAATTAAAGTAATAAAATAGTTGTTTATTTTGTTCTAGTCTCAGAGCAGTTGATTCTCTCTCTCGCTTTCTCTTTCTCTCTCTCTCTCTCTCGATATTGGACATCACTGTTTTGTCAGATGCTGAAACTTTCAAACGTGAAACTCCTGTATTGCGTTTCGTATTGTTATGTTGTTTGTCCCTCTGCGCACGCCGTACATGTCAATGTGGCCATTGCGCTATCATGTGTGTGGGGAACACAACAACAGTACCTAGTTAAAAGAAATAATAATTATGGGAAATGAGCTCCTGGTCCAGGTTACAAACAATAGCAGCTCCCGGTGTACCTTCTTTAACACAGAGCCGGACGACTACCGCTGCGTAAGTATACACGTATTTTATAAACTACTGTAACGCTTAAACTCGTTAGCCCTCATGCTAACCAAAACATGACATCATCCTTTCCAGACATGATGATGTTGTGGCGCTTTAAACACCAGACAGACAACCATCAATTCATTCATACATCAGTTTATTTAAAGAATGTTAAACATTTGTGTTGGAAATTCATAAGATGGGACATGTTGAAAGGGCAGGAGGAAATGAATCAATAAATTATTGCTCTGCGAGAAAGTGAACTGTAACAGAAGAGGGCAAGGCTAGATTACATGTCTGGGTGTAGTTTGTGAGTTGTTGAAACACAGCAGACTTCAGCCAGACTTTCTGACCAACTGAAGCACTGTCCCTGGTAATTGTTCCTCCGAATTATGAATTTAGTAAAGTAGTAGTATATGAAGATATAGAAAACTTTACATTATGTACTTTAGTCCTGCCTTTCTATCTCCAAGCATAAGCATTATTATAGTTATTATACATTATTATATATATTATAATTATTATTACAGCTTTTATACAGTAAATGTTGAATTGATTACATGTGAGTTGTTTTTTAAATATTATTAACAACAGAAATATTTAGATTATTTCAATCAAACTTGCAAAAGAAAATAAAAATGAAAAAAATGACAAATGAAGTGTTTTTGCATACATTGGATTGATGTTATTGCCCTGTTCTTTACTGAATCTCTTTTTAGTTTATATTTAGGGTATGTATGTGTTTACATTTTCAGGATGTGATTCTTAAAGTAAAAAGAGCCACAGGGACATTTTCATTGGTGGCATGGTAAGTTGAGTCGTACTGTAATACAGTATGAATATGGTTTTAAAATGTATGCTTTAAGAGCTTACAAATTTCTGTCTGTAGCTTTTGTATGCTGTTTGCGATATGGCTGCTGCGCCGATATAACTCTTTGGCTCAGGTACAGTGAGCTCCCAACATAAACCTTTGTCTTTGGATTCTCTCTCTTTGTTTCTTTGTAATATTTTTTAATCTTTTCACTTGTTTTTCCAGAAAATGATAGTCAGCCTGACAGTAGCTGCTTTTTTCGACAGTGTTGCATATGTTATGGTGAGTTGCAGCGAGTAATAATAATATGCGAGTATAATTCAATAAGTTAATTATGAGAGAATAATTATGCAAGTGGTACTGAAAGTTGAAGATAGAAATATCTTCCTTGTTATTTTCATAGATTTCACATTCCTCTCTTTGTTTTCATCTGCAGGGAGAGTCTCATCCTGAGGGTTCTCTGTGTGATTTTCAGGCCTGGTGGCTCACATATTTTGGTAAATTTGGTTAATTATTAGTGTGTACCATCAGAGAATTTAATTTAATGTAATGTAATATACAGTGTATGCATCACGTGTGATGTTGAATTGGTATTGTTATAATTGTGTCATGGTTGGTTGTTTTAGACTGGAGTGCTCTGGCCTGGGTCTGTCTGATTACTCTTAATCTCTACTTGAACCTGGTGGGAGAAATTAGAACTGAACATTATGAGATGTGAGTCAACAAACACAGAACAACACATCTTTAACTATGTACATACAGATTTCTTAAGATCTGAATTGTGTTTCTCAGACCCTACCATGTGGTGGCATGGGGGGTTCCTTTGCTCATGTCCAGCCTCCCTCTCCTGGCTGGATACTATGGTCCTGCTGGAGCCTGGTGGTAAATGACCTTTGACCTTTTAATAACATGTTTTTTGTTGAATCATTCTTGTAATCAATTCTGTCTCTGTCTTTCCTGCAGTTGGATCACAGATGATCATGTTGCATGGAGGTTTGGCATGTAAGTGCATGAGTGTTTGCGGAAGTGCATGTTGATGCTGTGAATGATTGTGTTTTTAGCTGACGGGCAAATGAAACTATGTTATGAGTTGCATCATATTTCAGAGACTCACGTCTCTTGCAGGTTATGCAACATGAATCTCAGGAATTTCCGTTCTTGTGTTTGTTGGACATGCATTTATGATAAATACTGACGATTAGGATAAATGTTATGACTAATTATGGTTGCTTATGACTGCTTTAATGAAAGCTCAAATAGTGGCCTCAACAAGTATTTTGACATTAAAAATGTATCATTATCATTGTATAAGACAGTAGACGGACGTCTTATACAAGAAGGACTGTTTTTGAAGGACGGATTAAAAATTTTTTTTTCATGAGATGAGTCACAGGAATGGGCTGAGAAAAATAGCATAGAAACACTTTCCATGCAAAACATTTAACAAAAGGGTTGCTAAGTGTAAACCTAAAACAACAGCTGTTCAATGATATATTCCTAAACATTGTTCTAAATGAACACAAAATATTTTGCACCTCAGGTGCAGAGTGGAACATGCCAATAGTTAATGTGAGGGATAGTGTGGTTACCCTGCTAGGGCACCTTCATGAGCTTGTAAACACAAACTGTTAAAAAAACAACTCACTTATTACAGTCACTAAAAATGACCTATGATTAAGATGATTAATTAGGAAAACTAAATGGTGAAGACAGGTGGAGTTGGACCTGAGATCTGAAAGTGTCCACCATCACTGATTTTGTTGAATGTAATACAATGACATTCATGTATTTTTGTTTGCCTCAAGTTTTATCATGCTTTTTGGGATTAAGGTCATATGTATTATCATGTTTGTTTGCAGATGGTACATCCCACTGTTTACCCTGATTATCATCATGATCTGCTGTTACGCTCGAATCATCTGTGTAGCCAATGAGAGAGTGAGTGAATCAGATAAACACTTGCAACAATACCCTCCCACAACTTCCTTAATTGCATTGCCAAACTTGATGTGAAACTCAGATTCATCATGAACAAAGCACTTGATTCTTTATCACTTTACTGTCTGTGTGCTCTGTAACACTGATGTACTGCAGTAAGGCTAAAGAAGACATTCCACAACATTCTGGAAGATTTGCAGATTATGATGACACGTTCAATCAGTAAATCAGAATATACATGTTAGTGTATGTGCACACACCAGTAAACACATGCACCTGGCCTCCTGTTAACTGCTGGTTAAATATTTTCATCAGAAATAGCGGCTGTAGTTTTTTCAGTGGTACGTTCAACAATAAAATATGACAAGTGCTCATGATGAAAGGACGGAATTTGTGTCGTAGTGCAAGAACTGTGTCACTGAGACATGCGCCACATTGTGACAACATACTGAAAACACAAACGCTTGCTCAGACTCGTCTGATGTTCTGAACGGTTTTGATTTCAGATGCGTTCCTGGATAGGCACCTTTAACCCAGAAAGAGAGAGGAGGAAGGTGATAGTGTATTTCTTCATCTGTTGAAGAACACAGATGCTACAACAGTGCTGCATTCACTGGTTTTTGAAATGACGTGCTGTATATCAATACTTCTTCCTGCAGGTATCTCTAGCTGAAGAGATCAGACCGTTGAAGTGGTATCCCTCTGTCTATTTGCTTGTGTCGATCTTCCCCCTTATAAATCGGTAACTGTGCACCTTCTTGCATCTATGGTTCTTGAGGATGCACTTACTGAGTTGTGCATCTGATCTTTGTATGTATTTTTACAGACTTCATAATGCTGCATATCCAGAGGACCCAGTGTTTTCCCTGACTCTACTGCACGTGCTCAGTGCACCCTTACATGGACTCGCCAACGCTCTCGTGTTTGGTAGGGACACCTGGAGTCAGCTGAGTACAACAGGAATAAAGGTACTAATCCCATTTACTGGTCTATATTCGCTGGTGTACTTGCTGGCCTCAGCAAGTACACACACTCAGACTCTTTATGGACTATTAAATACATTGACCTGCCCCTAAATAACCATGTGACACAAGTGGACTGTGATTGGTCATTTTTATGTTAGTATAGACGGTGACCTCCTGTCTTGCGTTGGTCAAAAGCCTGACTATAAACAACTACACACACTTACATCCACACTGTTGTTTTCTGATTTTTGTCTCTCGCTCACGTGTTGTTTTCGTTAGATGGCGCTTCAGTCTCGGCTGTGTGACCGCACGAGGATCGGAGAGTACCATCCAGCAAGTGTGAGATACACACATGACCTCGAGACACACTCGGATTCAGACGATGAGGACAACAACGTACTCTTTTACAGCCCGGACATGATTTTGAAAGACAGGGGGCCCTGGGATAGTGTTTAGGAAGTTGTGTGTGCGAGTGTGTGCGTATTTACACTCCTTGCCTTTGAACAATTTCATTCAGTGTTCAAATATTGCAGTTTTTACGTCAACACTTTAATTAAAGTGTGTATTTCTACAGTTTAAAACAGTGAAGAAGAGATTGATAAGAAGTCTTCCTATGCCTTTGATGGCAGTTCTTTTGTCTTTCAATGACGGGTAGGTTATTTGTACTGTATTGATGTTGAGGAAGCTTTTTAAAAAAGTGAACCACCTCAGAATTATGGGTTTTGTTGTATATAATGACTCGCTTTTCTATATCATTCAACAGCATATTTCAGACATATTATATACTTTCAGGGGTCTACCTTGTCCCCCTAACATTTGTGCATGTTTTATTGTTATATTTATGAAAATACTGCTATATTTTTGTATTGGTTGCAGACTGCAAATTTACAGTAAAAATACAACCTTTCTCTTGTGTTTGTGCGTCTTTGTAATGTTAGCTAATCGTATAATAAACTTCCAGTTAATGATGCGTCCCGCTTTACAATAGAATTTATAAAAGATTAAGATAAAAAAGATAAACTTTATAGCTGGTACTGTGGGCGGGGTGTCCTTAACACAATTTTGCCAAATAATTGTTGTGGTAACAGAAAATCGACTATTCAATACTGCAACCTAGTGGAGGAAAGCGAAACCTTTGCCTGAATATGTTTCTTGTACTGTATTTCTGATTGGCTGCGTTGTGTTATATCATATCAACAAATTTAACAGCGATTGGTGAGCAGCTAATCAAGTTTGATGAGAGGGCCAATGATTGACGAGTGATGAGAAATGCTACAGTAATCATACGTAATGCAATTTCACAACAGCAGCTGTTGTTACTTGAGCAGGCGGGGCGCTTCCTGAGACGTGCAACACTACAATCGATAGCAACTCACAAACGTTTCTCGAAGATATATTAATCTATTGTGCATAGACAGTAGAAACTGTATATTCTGTACACCATGGTGTGACTTTTGATTAAAGGTAAGCCTTTTATAACTTTTATAGCCCTTTGAACCTTGAAGATTTGGACCTTGTTTGGACCATTACTTCCTGTTTACGAGATGAAACGTACTAGTGTTAAATACGGAGAACTTAAATGTAAATATAGTAAATAAATAAATACGTGTTTTCACACTTAAGTTACGATTTTTAACATTTAACAACATGTTTTGATAACAAACATTGGTCCAACTAACAGGAGACGTTTCCAGAACGTTGGGTAACGTTCTCGTAAGGTTATCTCAGAGTTAAAAAAAAAATTTTTAACGTTTCTGTTGCCTTTTAACTATAAAAACGTTAGGAAAACCTTCTTCCAACCTAAAATTGTTAGCCGGGGTTACTGTATGACAGCGTTATTACAAAACATTTGCATATAGATTCATATTTGAATGTACGTGAATATTAATATCTGTTCATCTGGCGCACTATAAAAACGCTAACAAATTGACTTTATATGATGTCTTGTATTCCCCTTCCTTACAGCCGGCTCATATGTGGTGCACAAAATCCGTTCCGCCCTTAAAGGGGGAGAGGAGAGAGAACAACCTGTGCTCACACCATGTAGTCTGGCCAAAGGTGAGATAGTTCACCATTTTACATCATTATATCATTCACACTCCATTTATACTACCTTAGAACCAGATCTCCATCACTTCCATTAAACATCAGTCTCTTCACACAGGAGAAATGATTTAACCCACTGTTAATGATTTCAGTATTGAGAATGGCAGAATTGCCCCAGGACTGAAGTACATGAATATCTCTCAGGTTTTATTTACGCTTTAGCCTCAGAAAAACAGGGAAAAGTACACCAGTGTTTATGGAAAGTACAGGTGTGTCTAGATGTACAAATGTCACAAATGTTGTCTAACGTGTTTGTGTTGTGTTTCCAGAAAAAAAGGAGCGACATGCGACACACGTGGCATTAATGTCATCTCCAGAGCCTGAGGGTGCTGTTGGGTCATCTGCACCTGCACCTTCAGGGACAGCAGTAGAGAAATGTGGTTCCTGAGGTTAAAGGTCATGCGGAAGCAAATCTGGCCACAATGAATCATCCCTGCTGAAAAGTCTGCATCCCTGCTTACCAGCATATATCGTGCTTTCGTCAGAAACTAATGTGCTAGTGTTCCAGCAAGGTTTTTTGACTAGTTTAGGCAGCAAGACTTAATTAGTTACCATCACCAGATGGTGGTCAACAGCATCAAACCAGCACTAACTAGTCTAAGATGATGTATTTACCAGGGACTGTATATAAACAGCAGATTGTCACATATAAATCTGACACCAGACCAGTTTTGCTCTGCATGACCATATATTTTTAGGTGCCTTTCTCTCTACCTCTGTCTCTTGATCTGTTTACAGCTGCAGTATGTGAAGGTCTGTTCATCAACTTCTGCTTCAGGAGCGGTTCAGATCTGATGTTTATCTGTATCTGTTTAATTTATTAACTAAACGCATATAATATTGTCATTTATAAACTATATGTTGTGTTTGCTATGACAAAAACAATCAATAAAATTGTAAAACTCCAATATTGTTGTTTTCTTTAACTTCACCCTCACCCATATTACATTATATTATATTATATATTATGTTATAAGCGAGAACAATGCTGGTGCAGGTATTTTGACGCCACTAGATGGCATCATCTCAGCGGTTTGACGTCACCACCTCTCAAAGAAGAAGAGCGCCCGACTTCCTGTCACTAGCGGAAGTTTTTAGTCGAGGATTATTATATTCATGTGCTCAGGTTCTCTTGATCAGCTGAATTATCTTCATATATCATGATCTACACTTTACACTGACCCGGGATTTGAAAAATAGGTAGATATATTATTACTGAAACCGTACTATGTCAGATTTAGGCATTATGTTTAGCTAGAAGTCACTTAAGGTACTTTTGTTATTTTACTTGTGTGTACATGTTTATTGTATTACAGCGCATGTTAAACTACACTGATATATGTAAACAGTTCGAGCTTACAAATTACAAGCCTGTTCTATTGAATAGAATTGTTTTATTTTGATGAGAAATTGTTGAATCAGCTGTCCTCTCTGCTGTGTCTGTGATCTAAAAGAGGCTTTTAAACCTTTGTGTGCAGAATGCCACATGAAAAACCCCGCAGCGGTCATCTGTCTGACACCCTGGACAGGAGGAGAGCGCTGACCCTCTCGCCAGGGTTTAGACGTGACAGCTGTCAGGTAGGTCCATGCATAAACAACATAGAGAATTATGGTATTTTTGACATTGATGCTTTTGCAAAACATCAACGTTTTGAACAGTCCCAGACAGAAAGTCCACTCAAGATCCCTAGAAGAAGTTCCACAAACAATGAAGATACAGAGGCATCTAAAGATCGGAAAAAGAGCCACTGCAAGGTGACCGTTAGATGGAACAGAAATGTTTTATAATATTGTTATAAATATAAAGTAAACAAGCTGAATAAAATATCTTTGTGATATATCAGATTACATGTGTATGATTATATTATTATACATTACCTGGATGTATTGTTAATGTATAGACCTCAAACAAACCAGTTATCCAATTGTCATTTATACTTTCTACTATCATTATGCATCAAAAATAATGAGAAGAGTTTAAAATTAACGAATGTAACATTTTCACAGAAATGTCTTTAAAATTACTTTACATGCACAGTTGTGTTTACAAGAGTGTGTTTATGTCTTTGAATTAGATCCATTGGACACAGCTGGCCTCAAATGGTACACCCCCCCAGTCGGAACGCAGATCGCAAACAGCCAGTGACCAAAAGCACAGAACATGGCAGGAGATTCACAGGTGATGTGCTTGCGGGATGGTGCAGTGCTGCTGAAATTCTGAGTGCCTTGTTTGTTTAAATGATGTCCGGATTATTATCTGTTTACAAGTCTGCAGAATTCCCGGGGTTAAAGCTAAATGTTTAACGCTTTTTATTACACACCTGTTTCCTGTCAGAGGAAGTGATGTTGGGCTCCTGAGGCAATATGCACCTGCATTCTCCATTTCAGGGTTTGGTTGAGCTCTGTGAGCCTGTGCTGTCAGTGATGTCAGTAATGAAGTTTAGGGGATGTATTTTCTTATCAGGCTTTAACACTGGCTGGTTCTGCCAGACAAGTTGTTAGATGCTGAATAGATGTTAACATGTAACTGTAGCGAGTCATGTGTTAATGTTTGTGACTTCATAACCGTGATGTTTCCGTGACCGTGAGTTTTGAGTTTTGTGTTGTAAACATTAGTATTGTATTTATATGTATATGTATTTATATAGTACTTCAGACTCCAGGTTTGTGTGATATGGACACATCTACCGCCACACTTTTGCTTATCATTCGTGCACCATCTGTGCATGCTGGCAAGTGAACCAAAACCGTCACTGTGCCACAAGTAAACAAAATAAGCAAGTGTACACTGGGTGCCCGTGTGACATTGGCCAAGTGCTTTTGTACTGGGTGTGGATCCACAAGTCACGTAACTGTTTAAGGAGCTAGTGTATTTTGCACATATGTAGTTGTTATAATGTTACTGGTGCTTAATGCCACAATGCTTTGGTGTTGTACAAAGTGTTTGTTGAAATCTCTTACCCCAAGTATAAGAAATGGTAATTGCTTTTATTAGCAAGTAGGCCTGATTATATCCTGTTTCTACAGGCGTCAGGTCAAGGTTGTCTTAGATGATGTTCTTCAGACAGAGATCGGACAGAGCTGGCTAAGAGGTAGAGAACATAGTTTGCAACTGAAGAACCAATCAGAGCGCAGAAGGGCAGCCAGAGAAAGGTGGAGTGATCAGACCTCAACAAGTGAGCTCAGAGACACGAGGAGAACCAGTGGAACACCGAGAGGTAGAACAGACTATACCGAAGCACAAGATACTTCACCATCTCAGAAACAGACTGAATCAACCCAAAATGAATCATGTTTATACAAAGATCACAAAAAGACAAGAAATCAACGAGTCAAACAATTAAACTTCTCAAGGAACCTTCCAGAGTCTTCTGAAGAATCAAGTAACTCTTATTCACCCAGTGAAAGTGACTCTCCCAAGTGCATTGAGATTAGTTATGAGTTGTCTAAACAGGCAAGACCTTCTACAGTTGAGGAGAAGGAAATGTCATCTCTTGAAGGATCTACACAGCATGACGAAGCAGTTTCTTCTGACTGGGAATCCGGATGCAGCCCCTCCCCCT
Organism: Botia almorhae; assembly: GCA_036877575.1. Taxonomy (NCBI): domain Eukaryota; kingdom Metazoa; phylum Chordata; class Actinopteri; order Cypriniformes; family Botiidae; genus Botia; species Botia almorhae. Next base: position 17,422 of record JAZGTJ010010652.1, read on the forward strand.
CATTAGCAGAGCAGCGTAGCCTCAAAGAGGATGAATCTGATAGTGAGGTAGCGTCCATCGTTTGACTTCACAAACAGTCAGATAAAACATTTGGAATACTTTGTGTTTGTAACAAATAAATCAAACGGATAAAATCGACAATTTCACCGTCCTCGTGTAGATCATCCATGTTGTTGTTTTTTGCAGCATCTAACCAATGAAAGAGAATTAGAGGGATTAGAAGATGCAGGGGAAGATGAGAAGAATGCAGGGGAAGATGAGAGGGAAAAACACAAACGCAGGAATGGAGAGGTGGTGCAGGAGCTGGAAGGGTTGAGGGGAAGTGTACTGCGTCTTTCAGTTGGGGCTGATGACGAGATCCCACCCAAAAGATGTCGTCTGGACAGCCTCTCAGGTGAACAGGTGCCCAGTTCAGACTCCGCCTCAGCGAG
>JAZGTJ010010653.1:0-11734 GCA_036877575.1 Botia almorhae
AAAACATTTTTCCCCATAATAGAATTTTGTGTATTAATGGCATGGGTTGTAATAGTGTTTTAAAACGCACCACGTTTCATAGTTTAAGAATAGCCACATGTTAGATCAGCCTGATCACATTAATCACAATCAATAAGCTAGCATGAAATTAAATGTCATCCGTGCGCAAAAACCAATCAGATCGGCCCATCAACTTGTGCACTTAAAAGGTCACAATGTGATAGGCTTTCATTAGGATTATTGCCATTTCATTTCCATAGAATTATCTCGAGCAGGCATAATGAAATGAGATGTGCTGCTCGGGTGAACAGAAATACAAACATTCAGCCATTGGCAGCCATCAGACATGTGTCTGAGTTTCTCTCTCTTTCCCTCTATCACTCTCTCTCTCTCTACATTTTGACACTCTCTCATTCTTTCATAACAGAAATCCAGTATGTTAATGACAAACCTGTTCTGGACCTATTGCTGAACTGATAATCTAATGACCATGCAAACATCCCCCATTCCATCACAACCAACTCATCAGATGAGTTGGTTGTGATATCAAAACATCAGATTTTGACTTTTGATTTTCATTTCTCATGGTTTTTAAGAGTGTGAATCAGATGTAAATTGGCGTGTATTTTCTCAGACAGGCATGTCAGCAGAATTGGCTGTGTGTGTTGCTGAGTGGACTGTAGCAGGCAGGCAGTGTGGGCTGCTGTAATTTCCCAGGTGTGCTGCACAGCTGGGTCATGAGCTCCTTGCCTTTTATCATACTGTTAACCTGCACTGACTCAGCTGAAGCTGTTTGGGGCTTCTTCAACGTGTAAATGCATAAACTGCATGTCTACTGTAAAACACATGGTGGTCTGTGCCTGCAGTGGTTTGTGCAGTTTGCCATGAAGGTTGTTAGTTTATTCTGTCAAAACAGGTAGCATGTACTGTCCAATTACAAATGAATAGTTCTTGTTTCATAATGTTGTCTCAGTAACAAATGTAGGAAAAATTTAAATGACCATTTTTTCGGAGCATGAAAAGTACTTGCTAAGTAATTGCTAATAACATGTATAATTTAACCAGTATAAATAACCTTTACTGTTGAGCACTGTAAAATGAGTGAAAAATTGATTTGATTTAGCAATCGCCTAATCGTGAGTCAAATGAGTCAACATTTTATTGCTTCAGTGGTAATCTGATCGTATAATCACTCAAAATGTTGATTTAACAGGCTGTTGTTGGTTTAGATCCACAGCGAGCGTGAGAGCCACCTGGGCCCGTCCTACACGCTCAGGTTTATCCGTGTACAGGCTCATGAGACTCACACATGGCTCTCTGTTATATTCTGCTGCTCATGTGAAAGGATTTCATACATCCCCCTCAACCAGCCATTTTAATTACCACTGCACTAATTACATCAAATCATTGACATCTTCATCTGATACAGAAGGGACTTCAAAGACTAATTGTCTGTCTAAAGGTCTGTGTTTGGGGATGGGAGCGTTCAGCAGGAACACAACCTGCACAACCTCATTCCACGGCTCGGATTATGTGTTTACCAAATGTTTTTGACTGTTTATTTATTGTATTTTTCCCATTCTTTTTGTCTGTTTGCAGTACAACAGTGAAAACATGTTCATGACTATGCCAGAGCCCAGCCAGGACTTTGTGCCAGGGAACCAGGTGGGTTAATTATTGCTCACTCCTTTTGTTTTAAGTCGTAATTAAACAAATTTAAGCCAGCACATTGCAAATTAGAGCCGCTATCAGTTGTCACCATAATCAGGGGCTATTATAACATGTAAACAAAGCATTTAAAGCTTTGTCTCGGCTTAATGAAATGAAGCTTTAATGCATATTGTCGTAGCCTTTCATTTCCTGCATTTACAATTTCATTAAAACTACACACAGTATGGACGGCAAACAAGGTTGCGGGTCTATTAAGGGCAGAATGTGCAGCCCCTGAGAGACGCTCGTCTAGTTAAGGCTGTTACTTACCGATAGAAATTTATTTCAGGACACTTGAGCTTGTTTCGTGTTCAAACATCCGAGATAAAAGCCATTTTTATTTTACAAGAGACACCAGCTTTTCCCACTAGATAGTTCAGCACTTAGATTTTTAAAGATGGCTGTGTCTTTCTATAAAAAGCCCAGCTTGTTTAAGTATTTAGACTGAAACATGGAAGTCACTGCATTAAGGTCAAGGGTGAACATGCCTGCATGAGGAGAGCAGGTCCTTTTGAGGGACCTATAACATGTTTGCCTAATGAGTTAAGACTATAGATTAATTAGGGTCCCTAAGGACACCTGACACAGTCTGTGGCATGCAAATGAATGTGGCAGGTGGGCGGTTTTAGCAAAGAAGGACTTGATCATATGTGCATTTGTATGTTTAAGCAAAACAGTACCTGCCCGCCAGTAAACATTTTAGCGATTTTTATGCGACAACACTGAAGAAATGACACTCTGCTACAAAAGTAGTGAGTGTTCAGCCCGTATAACATAGTAAATTTGCTGTCCCCTCAAAATAACTCAACACACAGCCATTAATGTCTAAACCGTTGGCAACAAAAGTGAGTACACCCCTAAGTGGAAATGTCCAAATTGGGCCCAAAGTGTCAATATTTTGTGTGGCCACCATTATTTTCCAGCACTGCCTTAACCCTCTTGGGCATGGAGTTCATCAGAGCTTCACAGGTTGCCACTGGAGTCCTGTTCCACTCCTCCATGATGACATCACAGAGCTGGTGGATGTTAGAGACCTTGTGCTCCCAAACCTTCCATTTGAGGATGCCCCACAGATGCTCAATAGGGTTTAGGTCTGGAGACATGCTTGGCCAGTCCATCACCTTTACCATCAGCTTCTTTAGCAAGGCAAAGGCAGTGGTCGTCTTGGGGGTGTGTTTGGGGTTTTTATCATGTTGAAATACTGCCATGCGACCCAGTCTCCGAAGGAAGAACAGTATGGCTGTCTGAAGCAGACATACTGCTTTGCTTCAGTATGTCACAGTACATGTTGGCATTCATGGTTCCCTCAATGTAGCTCCCCAGTGCCCGCAGCACTCATGCAGGCCCAGACCATGACACTCCCACCACCATGCTCGACTGTAGGCAAGACACAATTGTCTTTGTTCTCCTCACCTGGTAGCTGTCACACACACTTGACACCATATGAACCAAATAAGTTTATCTTGGTCTCATCAGACCACAGGACATGGTTCCAGTACTGCTTGTCTTCAGCTTACTGTATGCGGGCTTTCTTGTGCATCATCTTTAGTAGAGGCTTTCTTCTGGGACGACAGCCATGCAGACCAATTTGATGCAGTGTGCGGCGTATGGTCTGAACACTGACTGACCGACTCCCCACCCCTTCAACCTCTGCAGCAATGCTGGCAGCACTCATACGTCTATTTCCCAAAGATAACCTCCGAAAATGATGCTGAGCATGTGCACTCAACTTCTTTGGTCGACCATGACGAGGCCTGTTCTGAGTGGAACCTGTCCTGTAAAACTGTTGTATGGTCTTGCCCACCGTGCTGCAGCTCAGTTCAGGGTCTTGTCAATTCTTTTTTTCAGATCCTCAGAGAGTTCTTTGCCATGAGGTGCCAGGTTGAATTTTCAATGACCAGTATGAGAGCAATAATACCAAATTTAACACACCTGCTACCCATTCACACCTGAGATCTTGTAACACTAACAAGTCACATGACATCGGAAGGGTAAATGGCTAACTGGGCCCAATTTGGACATTTCCACTTAGGGGTGTACTCACTTTTGTTGCCAACGGTTTAGACATTAATGGCTGTGTGTTATTAAATAACTGCTGAGTTATTTTGAGGGGACAGCAAATTTACACTGTTATACAGGCTGTACACTTACTACTTTACATTGAGTGTAATTTCTTCAGTGTTGTCATATGAAGAAATATAATAATAATTTTTTTTTAAATTTACAAAAATGTGAGGGGTGTACTCACTTTTGTGAGATACTGTATAATGTTGCTGACCCATAAAAATATTTCCTTCCTGGTTTTGTCATGGGCTGTTTGAGTTTTGTCTATTTTTATAGACTCATTGATCTGAATTATGTGCTTGTGTTCCATGAAATTTATCTGGGCTACACTTTGACATTTCAAACCTCAGATACAACCACACACAATAGGGTTCTGAGATATTACTCACAAACTTGTCTGCAAAGTGCCTTAACACAGTAAATACAATCAAAGCCAGAATTGAATCTGTTTCATGGATCACAGAGTTTGGCTTTTAACGTTATATACTGTAGGTAGCGCCTGTGAAATAGCTCCCACTGTAAAATAACTCCCCACTTCTCCTTCCTGTCTCACTTTACAAGTCATAGAAGTGTTATGAATAATTATTCCATTTGCAAAAGTAAATTTAATAATGAAACACATTTGAAAAAACTGTCCATATGGGTTGGCAACCTGCTTCAAACATCTCCTGTCTTTTGGTTTGACATTAGTAACATTTAACAGGTCTCTGTTCTCCCAAAACGTGTGAAGGTGCAATTCACACCTTTCTCACGCATGTCGAAAATTGTATATTTAAACCTAATCATGAACACATTCGCAGCAGTTTGACAAAGTTGCAGATTTTTTATGAACTGGCAAAAGTTTGTTGAGCAAAGAGCTGCCAATTACATCATCTGCACAAACATTCCACTTATTAGATATTAAGCCACATGTTTTTGTGCTTTTGAAATAGCTTCGCATTATGATAATCACGTGACATATCCATAATCGTATGTTTCCCTCTACTGCTAAAAGCTCTCAGATAAGCATTCAAAATGCATTGTTGTATGGAGAATTAGAGGGTTGTACAGTGTAACCTGCAGACTGTAGAAGCTAAACCCAGTAGTGTTATGGCTCTCAATAGCGAGAGGAAGAATAAATAAATGATATTCGAATCATGCATTATTCAACACGCCATAGCAAATGCATTCAAGAGAATGTAAAGAAAAGTGCACTAAATTACATGTCACCAGTTTGTTTCGTAGGGTTTATTCGTCTTAAACAGGAAAGGCTGCACACTGTCCTATTCTGCCGGCCCCATTACATGGCCAGAAATTAATTTCAAATGCACTTTCTGCATTGGCTGCATTGCATATCTCTGGTCAGACTGCTCGTGCTGCATGTTTGCCATAGATTTAATGCAGATGGAGATGAAAGATGCATTGAGAATGAAAAGAAGCACAAAACCAATAAAAGCATCATAGAGGGATGAAAGTTGAATGAAGTTTTGTATGTGCTGTCATTTTTTTTGTTAGCGTGTTGTGTTGATTGACCCCTTGACCTTGCATTTTGCATCCCACCGTAGTTCCGCGTACCTGCCAGTCCCAGCCAGACGCAGCATGGCAACAAGCAGGCCGGCGGCCACTGGAAAAGAGAGACCCCTACACACACAGATGGCCCACGTCTGACATGGGTAAATAGCCCTACACCAGCACCAAGCACAGTGAAATCTCTGTTTGTGTCAAAGATTCTGTATGGTGCCGCATGCAGTTTAAGAGTAATGTCTTTCACTGGATCCCTCACTTCAATGTTCAGTTCATCATGCTTTTTGTTTGCCATTGAGCTCCACATTCATTTCATGTATGAATTCCTGGAGTATATAATTCCTGGAGCTTCTTTAAATGTAATACTGTTTATATGTTTCCCTGTGAACTGTGGTGGAGTATTATGGTCAACCTAGCAGGCATTGGAGGCATTGGAATATATAGTGGTATTATTTAGTTATAATATTTTACTTGAGAAAGGCACCATACCCCAAATTGCTCCCCAGGCACCCCAGTGCTGCCTGGTGTGTGTTTACGGTTTGTAGTGTGCGTGTTCACAACTCACTACTGCAATGTGTGTGCATTAATCTGGATGGGTTAAATGCAGTGGACAAATTCAGAGTATTGGTCACCATAATTGGCCAGCATGTCACTCCATTTTATTTAAATTGGTTTAGCTAAACAAATAAATATGTCAGGAACAAATTCAGTCCATTTCATTCTGTTTTTCCTGGCAAGAGTTTATATAGGCTTTCTCTAGTTTCTGTTGTCTTAATTCCACCTCTGCCTTTTAATCTTTAAACTCTCTTTGTAAAAGGATAATGTGATTTACTAGGCTGACATGTCTTGTATAAAACTTGTATTTACTGTAAACATAAATTCATGGGCTACAACTACACACACACACTATAGCAGATTTTAGTTTTTTCTACAATGTGATAAAATTTACATCAAACAAAAATATTTGTTATTGTTTCTATTTTTATATAATGACAATGAAAAGTGTTTGCCTATTACATTATACATGACAGATTTCAATCTTAAATGATGTCTCTATATTGGGTGTTTATGGTTTTTAAGTAACATATTAAAAAATGTTAAGTCATTTTTAAATTAATTATAATGTTAATTGTGAAATTAGCATAATTGTTTTTTACACGCACATTATTAGTGTATTTGGCGCTACCCAGACATTAACTTAGCATACAAAACACCTTAAAATCTCGATGCTGCTACATAAAGTCAGTAGACATGTTATGCATCAACTCTTTAGATGTTATTTCCTCCTGCCGTTGTTCTGCGGTCTGTATTTTCTCCTGTTTTTTTACTTTCTCCCATTACGTTCTCTCTCTTTCTCTCTGTCTATTCTTGACTTTGCTCTCTCTTCATTGCTCTCTGTTGGAAACAGGTAATTACTTCCATTGGCAACAACAGTTGAATTCACCTTGACCTTAGTGTGTGGTGCGCAGCCACTAAGCATTCTCCTGCTTTTAAACACACATTAACTGAATTAGAGTGAAGTGTACCCATGTGCCTATTTTAAACTTCACACTCAGGAAGCTAAAACTGAACCTAAAAACCATTCGCAGCTGAAGGCAAAACATGTTCTGCATGTTCTATAAAACTGTCTTTTAATCTGCTGTGTAATACAAAGCAAAGGCTGTTTGGAGATCAGTCCAGGCAAGTTTGAGGATAATTTCTCAGTTTAGTACTTTTTGTTTGGTTCTTAGGTTGATATTCCCTGAAATTAAAGATTTAAAGACATAAAATGAGTTGACTTCCTTATGCTGATTATATTGTTTCAGATGTAATTTATGTGCAGAGGTAAACAAATATACAAAAATTAGAAGGTGGCTACCCTCCAGATAGAGGCAAATATTTATGCCACAAACCCCATGAAATCGCTTGATTAGCGCAGTTACTGTGTTGACATTTTAACTATTGAAACCAAACGTTTAGGTGGGACATTGAATGGTTTCTTTGTTTTTTAAATGGCTAATTGGGTTTAGTTATATAATAACCAGTATTGGGGGAGGAGATATCTTATTCTAGAGAGCATGTGATTGGTCAAAATCTGCCACCACAAGTCATTAGTATTTTTGGTATGTTTCTTGGAAAAGAAGGTTAATTTTAAATGTGTATTTCTTCTGTGTAAATAATGTAAGAGATAAAGTGACTGGAATTTACAAATAAAGCTGGTGATGAGTTGGCTTTTCTAAAGAAAACAGTCATGTGTTAAAATGTCATTTAAAAACTAGCTTAATCTAATGATTAAAATCTCTGGCTTCCTGCCAACAGAGCCCTTCTGCTGACCAACAACACTTTTAAAAACCTAACTAGCTTTTAAAAAGCTACTTGAAGTGACAAAAATGTGATACTGTTGTCCATCTAAACATCTCTGGACAGGGAGATCTGTTTCTCTCTATTAGACATAACAATAACAACAGCCTAGATAAAAACTAAATCAATGAGATGTTAAAATACACAGAGCATTAACAGACTCAGAACAGAGTGAGTCTGCTGTCTGTCTGCTCACAGGTTCCTTGCTATCTTACCATCTCCTCTCCTCCCCCCTTCCAACCCAAACCATGTGTTTCTTGGCTATTAAATAAAAGCCACATTTATTAGCCCAAAATGGTGGAGTGCTGAGCACATGTCGGCCCACAAGCGCTCTGTATCACGGTTTATTTATTTTAATGCTGCAGCAAGATGAAGTGGTGTGTGCCAGCGATGCTAGATAAAGCCGACTACAGCATACACACACTGAAAACTAAAAATATACACAGTTCTCATATTTCTGGCCCAGGCTCAAAAGCACTACTTCAGCAAGTGAAAGTACTCACTTTGTTTCACAGAATAAGCAATATTTGCTAAAAACTGTTGGTTTTTGTTTTACTTTGATAAGGGTGATGTTTAATATTGCACTGATTTTTTGATGTTTAAGAATATGCAATCAAAGCAAATGTATACAGGTAGAGGATTAGGTGGTAATTATAACTTACATTAAACACAGTCAAACTATATGGTTATGTTATTGTAATTGTTTGTTTCTTACAGAATGTATTTGCACAGGGTGATGGTTTAACATATAAATATATATATACTATGATAAGAAGGTTTGTCAGGTTGATGTGTGGGTTTTTATACTGTAGAGGTGCTCGTGGACTCTCTCCCTCCCCCCTCCCCCCAGATGTTGCAGAGCTCTTGGGGGACCAGCAGAAAGCTGTGCATTTTAAACATGCATAAACTAACCTTGCTCTCTCTCTCCTGGGACTGGAGAGGCCCGTTCTTACATGTATTTTTTTTCTTTTATTGCGTATTTCAGACACAGGAAAAAATGTTCTCTTGAGCCAAACTAATATATTGTACAAATACGACATATTCGCAGAACGTCACACCAGGCTTTGCAGGCGTTTTAATTTCTCAGATGATCTAACGCGTTCCTGCGTTGTTTCTCCCAAAATATGCATTATTCAGAGATATTCATGAATTGCATATTCATGCATGCATAAGTGTTACGCTCCTCAAAAGCATCGATGCAGTGATTCTGGACAGGGAGTGGCCTATCCTGGACTGCACCAGTGAGGCTTTGATTCCGATCTGTCTATCAGAGACTAAGTATGTGCGTCTTCTATGATGTCACGTCTCGGGTCAGTCAAGTAGACAAGGAAGCTTCACACGGCCTCCTGTCACCCCTATTAGACAAAGTAAAAACCTCCTCCAAAATGCTTGACCTTGATGGTTGCACAAGACAGACAAGCCCTTCTCCATTTATCCAGAAGCTCTCAACAGTAAACGGCAGCTCAGCACGTTCGAGGTTGTTTTGGGGGCCCAGCCAAAGAATGTTGCATTTAAATGATCACCGCCCCTGGGTCCCAGAGGTATTCATTACAGGCTGAACTGCTTTCCTTGCCTTAGTCTCACAATCCCAGCCTAGATGGCAAATGAAAAGCCAGGTGGAAAAAAATGGGGCACCTTATTAAGTTTAACTACTGTAGCATTTAACCTGACATCTTCATTATTCAGAATTACATTATGAAAAAGCCGCCTCATCTGCGGGCACAGGTTACTGTTGTTTACGCTTCCTTTTGCTGTTCCTTGGCAATTTAATTGGTGGAGGGGCACGACAACATGTTGGAGCGCCCCTCGTGCTGCACGGAACTCTGGGTAATGATCCAACTGTGGAGTGATTATTTAAATATCTCTTGATATCATTTAAAATTATATATATATTATATATATATATATATATATATATATATTATAAATATATATACATATTAAATATACATATTTCAGCAATAATCAAGACCATAAATGAGAAAAACATCTCCCAAACGTATTTAATGCATTATGTGGCGTAACAAAAGGGAATATGTCTTATCTCAAAAAGGCACTTTTCTCAACCACCTCAACTAGAGTCATATCTCACTTTGCATGCGTTTCTTTCATAATGACTAGCTGATTTACTCCCGTCAAGATGGAAGGCTTATAAACGATCTCCATCTCCATTGTGAAGCCACAGTAATTTAATGCAGAATTTCTGCTGGTGAAGCATTTCTGCCACTCATTGCAACACACAATAAAAACACAAGGGTTCTCCACATATCATTCCATTCAGTCTTATTTCTTCTCTTATTATTAGTGTAAACTGCATCAGATACTAACGACTGTTCACCCATTTCATTCCTTTCTCTCTCTCTGCTGCGAGGCTTTGATTGACTGCTGACTGTGATGTCGCCCATAGACAATGATTCCATACAGCACATCATGACCATCATCAGTAATTGATAGTAGATTTAAATGACTCTCCTGCTCATTTGCCATTCATCTCCCAGCAGTCCCATTACCCTTGTGCTATTTGACAGGCAATCACCTCACTGTGAGATTTGTTGTCCTGTCTGAATGATGTCACATGAAATGGGCGAGAACTGGCACATTGTGCGTTTCGGAGGTTGTTGTTTTTTTCCCCTTTCCGTTTAAATGATTGCATGTATTGAAAATGAGGGTTGTCGGGAAACGATGTGTCATCCAAAGTCTGAAGAATCAAAAGCAAAGTGATTTGCGCAGAAATGCTAGTTTTGTCCTCCGTTGTTTCGTTTATTGTTAAATGAAAAGATAGTCTTCTAGAGAAAGCACACAGTGTTTGGATGTCAAGTTAAATTATGGAGGCAGCTTATAAAGAGCTAGATCTAAATGTTATTCTGTTATGAATAGTAAACACAGGGCTGGGATGTACAGATATTGTGCGGGTAATGTGCCACATTCTTGACTCACAATGTAAACAGTTAATCTAGATTCAGTTTTTATTATGTTATTGAAATCAGCACTTTCTGACCCTGGAGGTTTTTAAGGTTGATACAAAAAATATTTCAATTACTACAGACACGGCTACAGAATGACAAATGACGCAGGTATAGATGTTTCATCTTCAGGTGTTGTCCAGAGCTTGGAATTGTAAAAATAAATAACAGACTCATAACACAAAATCTCTTCATTCAGGGAGAAAATGTATTTATTCAGATTAGCTGGAATGTTTTTGCAGTTGGTATTTAAATAAGCAGATCTGTATCAGATGGCACATGGTTTAGTATGTTTATGCTGAGTGCCTCTAAGTCTTTGTCTGTTCTGTTAAAAAAACACATAGATGTGGGGAAACATGCATTGCTCTTAATTTTTGTACATTTCACTTTTTTGTCAGAGCCACATACCACAGCACAGGGTTATTGATTTCCTGTGTTGTCTTCTTAGCACATTGTCTTCTTCACACAAAAAAGAATATGTAAAAAAAATACAAGAACGAACAAAGAACCATTGCAGATAAACTTTAGTACATAAACATGGTTGTGCCTCGACCTTTGCAGGCAAAACAGCCATTTACCTCCTGCTTTGTTTTTTTAATTTGTTTTTCAAATTTTCACCTGATTGTAATTTTTTACAGTGACAATAATTGCAAAAAATAAGTACATTACTTGCATGTATCAACAGTAATGTAACCCACTGCAAACAGTCGTTTTGTTTAGTGATTTATTATTTTTTAAATTTGGCAGTAAAATCATTTCTCTAAGGGCTTTACTGTATGAATTATGCCAGCATATTTCCCGCAAACAAACGCAGACATCTGCGAAGCACAACACAATCAAATATGCAAATGAGCATGATACATTGGCTTTTAGAGGCAGAAGTAGGAAGCTCATTAAAACGATTATTGCAATCCTTAAAAGTAACAGTTGGACCGTTATTTGAGTTGAGTTTGAATTTGGAACCAATTTCATACCTAATTGCCTGTAGTTGGCTGTCTGACAGGTTCATTTAGTTTGCTGCAAATAAAAGCTATGTATTAGAGATAATAAAGCAGGCAAAAAGAAGAGGCTCTTTGAAGGTAAAAAGAGAGGAATCATATGAGTCATTTTGAGTTGAATCAGAGGCACAGCCACATTTGCCGGTCGCTTTTTCT
>JAZGTJ010010654.1:0-17848 GCA_036877575.1 Botia almorhae
AATGAGACTCTGCTGGTGATTGTAGTTAATATACACTTTGAAGAAGCGTGAATAAACTCAAGCAGCACAATTACAATTGTTTTGAAGAGTTTGTGTTTTCATGACCCCAAAATGCTATTGTTGCATAGCAAAAGCAGAAATCTCTGACATGCGGTTAATTCTTTAGTAAACTGAATGAATGTGAAAGCAATAAAAAAGAATTTACTACACCTACCTGTAGCCAATTACATGAATTTCAGCAATGACCAGTGAGCGATGTTACGTCAGTAATTAATATTAATGCTCTAATAGGGTTTCACATTAAACATAACTAATGTGCCTCTCTCACAATGCCCCTGGTGAAGTGTAAATCCCTCCGCTGGCCAGACGGATCCTCAAAACCAGCAAAAACCAGCTCTCAAATACACAGATAAGATCTGTGTTATTATGTTATTCTGTGTTATTAATGGGAGCCACTCCCATTAATAACCAGAGTATAAATGCGGGGGTTTGGGGTAAATGTGTGAAAGTGACGTGTCTGTATGTGTGTTACTGGAAGCAATATTGTTATGCGTTAGTTTGAGACAAAGCAGACTCAAGCCTCAGGTCACACTGTGAGTGCGCGAGGACGACAGGAAGGCAGCCGCTTGCTGTCCACATAATGGAGAGCAGATGCTGTGTTTTTAGTCACTAAAAAAGAGCAAATTGATGTTTATAAAGGACACAGCTCTTACAATTTAAGAGGCAAATTTGTGATATAGGCAATTTATATGATTACATTGTAAAATGCTAAAAGTGTACAGTTTTATTGCTCTTTTACTGCTAGCATTCACCATTTTTATTATGCTTTTTGACAAATAAACTTTTAAAAGTCAAAAAAATACATTTAGTCGTTCAGACAATGAAAGCTGCATAATTCTCCCAGGAGAACATTTTTCTGAAATAATTTAATATCAACTACCCAGAGCCTGTATAAAACAAGTGTACAATAATAGCCTGCCGCTTTTACTGTACGTTTATTTTTCAGAACTTAAAAGATTAAATATTAAATTACTCAAATTATTTGCTTATGTAATATAGAATAAATAATTCTAAATCTACAGAGAAACAGAGAGAAGAGAGATAGGAAGAGAGAGGAAGAGAGAAAGATAGAGAGAGAGCAGAGCAGAGCATGGCTCAGAACGTCTTCACCTGATGAGGGCAGACTGGGATCATTTTCCCTGCAGAGAGAGCTCTAATTTCCCTTAGGAGAACTAAATCCAACCTTCTCTCTCTGGGTGTGTGTCTGTCTCTTTCTGTCTGTCTTTTTCTCTTTCTCTCTGTTCAGATTCAAAATGATCCTTTCTTTTCTCTGATGTTCTTTATTTGAAGAACACATTTTTCACACTTTTTGGAGTGTAAGCAAATTTTGTAGTTGTTTTAAACGGAGTTCTTTGTTTCAGGCACTTCCTGATTCAGATATATGTGTTGGTGGTGTTGTTGTTTTTGGCTTCTTTTCCAGTTTATTTTCTTTAAGAGGCAACAAATCTCAACTGGTTTTGATTCAGAACCCTGATTCCACATTGGACATCAAGTGGCAACTCAATGCATTACAACAATGTAAAGTGATTTTGTTACTAAAATTTAAATTTAAATCTATACCATAAATTAAAATATAATATTACCATGACCTCCAACAATGAGCAAAATTAGCTACATGACATAATAGGAAAACTGGCAGTTTAGCAGATATATAACAGCATAATCACATGACAAGCCAGGTAATGGTAACATTATGATGACACAAGTAATATGCCCAATAAACCTTTTTTACCATACTTATGATATTTTTATATTTTTAAAATTATTAATATTTTTATATTTTTACTTCTATTTATTTTTAACTCTACTTTTATTATTACCTCCTAAAAGTGTATTAATAAAATGTAAAATAGGATTATAATCCAGAACCACAGGAAATTATTTTCTTTACACAGGAAACTTGACTGAAATTGTTCCTGCCCACATGGTTCACATCAAAATGAAAACATTTCACAAATACTAGTGCAAAAATAAAGAATTATTTTTTAAGAATTATGTTTTAAAAAACAGGCCTGTTTAAGCGGCCATGTTGGGTTTTAATTTGAGAAACAGATCTTAAATCTTTTCCAAGTCTCCTGTTCAGAGTACCACAGAGGTCAAAGCTGATAGATTGTTAAGCCCCAGCAGAAGCAAACAGAGAAGGAGAGATACTGGCCATTCTCCAGGGCTGTCTGGCCCTCTCTGTGCAACGGGCATCCTGCTACCCTCCCCCACCGCCCAAACCCACTTCTCTCTAGCTTCACTCAAACACCCACTCCACCCTGCAGGGCTGGGCCCTGCATCCCATCTGCCGCCTGGCCCAGTCAGGCCAGTTCTGCGCCCTGCTTCCATTTACAATTCAATTAAAGCCCGCTGCCCCCATCTCTCTGCACTCCAGCCTGCTCTGTAAAGATCAGTGAGCACCAGCTCCACATTCAGCAGCATGAGGCCAATGCTAAGAGCTTCTCAAAACCACACCATCAGAGATCAGAGTGGAAGCTGCTGCTGCCTCAGATGTATTTCCACTATAACAGACCTGGTGACAGGACGAGTGTTTTTGTGGAAATCAAGCAGTCGCTGCTTTACGCACTAATTGTGTAGGAAAACATATGGGGATTCTATGGAATAGATTTAACGGGACAGACCAAAAAATGAAACTTCTGTCATTATTTACTCATGCTGATGTTTTTCAAAATCCATCTGCTGATTTTTAATGAAACACAAAAGGAGGTATTATGAACACAAAAAATACCATTAATGCACCAATAAATGTAGCTTATATTAGTCATGCACTATATTCCAAGTTCTGAATCCATACGAAACAGACCAAAATTTAATTATTTGATGATAACCTGCGAATGCAAAGCTCTGAAGGCTCATTTGCTATCATATAAACAAAAAAATGGTGCACTGACCCACCACACCTGGTTTTATGACCTTAACACCAAAGGCTATTAGTTCTCGTATCATAACTGAACATGGCGCACCAGTTTGAATTTCCAGAATGGAGAATAACATAAAAACATTTGAGAGAAATATTTTCAGCATAGACTAAAATAAAAAATTCAGTCTGTTTCTCAGATAAAGCTAATTGGTGGCTTTAGAAGACCTATAGCCATATAAGTTACATTTATGGTACTTTTTATTTTTACATTTTTGTCTTTGGAGCAATGCTGCGCTCCATGCAAAAATAACAGTATATGGGTTTGGAACAGCATGAAAAAAGTAAATAAATGGAGATTATTTTTATTGCTTTTTTGTGAACTATTTCTTTAAAACAATCTCATGATATATTGAGCTCTAGTACACATATTGGAACATAAATACCAGCATTCCACAGGTGTGGATTTCACACAGGTGTACATGTTGTAATAATGAAGACGACTGTGCCAATTTATACCAAAAGCTGTATGAATATTAAATAATTTTACTGCTACTTTAGCTTACTAAGAACATAAAGTGATGTTATTTTTCCACTTCACATTTTCTCTAAAGAATTTGGGCAAAGATTCCTTTAATTTCCATATACATAATTTGAAGGGGAAACCCTGTATGTGATATAATCACTAAGTAGAGGAAAAAGTAGTATTATGAAAGCGGTGACTAAATTAAGTCTCTCGTGATTTTGCATGCTGTAATGTACAAGCAATATCCACAGGCAATCCCTTCACTGGAAAAAAGCAAAGGAAAAAGTTGGCTTCTTTAATATTTCATTATAAATGAACCGACTTACAACATTAAAATAAAAAAATGGAAACACAGGACAAGAAAGTAGTATACTGTATGGTTGTGACATAGCCAGACATTAGAATATAAAGGGAATGTCAGAGACTGAGTGGTATGTGAAGCCTGTGTTTTGGTCAGCTGAGAGCCGTGCCCTGACCCATGCTTGGCTAACTCTCCAGGCTAAGCCCTGAGCTCTTTCATTCTCAGCCTCTGCCACTCCACAGAGAGGTGCCACACTTCACTAATAGCCCATAATGTGTGCAATTATCAGCAGAGGGCCGCCACAGTGCTGATGAACAATCTTCACTGCCTTCATTAAGATCTTCTGTTTCTCTCTGCATTCTCTGAATGGGCTGCAACAAGAATTTGAAGCCCCTAAACGCCGGGACCCTTTGGCTTTAAGATGACAATAATAAAAATGATCCATTAGCATAATAATACCTGCCACTGTGATGCGTTTGTAATTGAAATATATGGAAAAAGGCAGCAGAAAGAGAAGTGGCGAGCTTGAGTATTTCATATTATTATATGTTTCAAATATTCCTTATTAGCCTCTGTAATTCACAAGCTCATTTACAAATATTGTATATTCTCTTAATTGCAACTAAAATCTGATGAAAATAAAAAAAACCTGAAGAGAAACGGCAGTTTGTTTCTTTGTAATGTTTTCTGTTGGGTTTTGTTATTAAGCCTTCTAAATATTACCCTTCACAATCAAACAAACAGGTTCATATCAAGAAACACACCTGAAAAAAACATGTAAAGAAAGCAAGTTGAATGTTGGCTGAAAGGTTCAGAAAAATGAAAGCTGTGATTGGTTCAGAAGGCAGCTGGGTCGTTTGAGGTCACAGGCAAAGCTCCAGTTCTGGCTTTGATGACAACGGCAGATGTGGGATTTATGACTGAAAGTACTTCCATGTTTTCCCATCATGCATGTACCGGCTCTTACCAGAGGGGCTCGAGGGGGAGCGTAAATTGCATGTTAGTGCCTTGTGAAAGATGAGAGAGTGTTGCAGTGATGTGTTTTTTGCGTGATATTGTAATATATTCTCCATGCTTAAACTCATGTAACACCCTGTATTCGCACAGTTTTTTTTCATCCCCCCAAACTGATGTTCCATTCAGCTTTTTAAGGTTTCAACCCTCAGGTATAAGGCACTATATTTTGTAGATCAAAATCACATCTGTGCTTTTTCCAACATATTGGTCTGCCTATCGAATTCATTTCAGAGAAATGAGGTGCCTGTTCTGTGTCGGTACCTCACAATGCATGCAACAGCAACAAGGTCCAATATTTGTTCTGATCTGATGAAATCCTGACCATTATGTTCAGCACTGAGAATATGGTAGGGCTGTGCTTATGTGTGTCTTTGATCCTCTTCAACCATGTTAGCTTTGGTAAAAGTAATTTCAAACAATGTGAAACAGCTATCAAAATTAAATGCTCCCAATTTTGATGTGTATAAACACTACAAATGTTAATTTCACTGCAGGATCCTATTCAAACAGCTTACATGCTTTTATTAAGCACAGAATGTTTTCAACAACAGCTCATCATGCACTGCTAACTGTATATGTGCCTTTACACTTCCATTAAATTTTCATTAATCTCATCCACTGTTAGGAAAAGAAATTAAGCTGTGTAATGCACATTAGCATGAGTTTATGTAATGTATATTATACATTGCTTGGTATTGTGTTTTGTACTGTATCATAGTGCATATTTGTTATTATTGCTTTTGTACTGTACTGTATAGTACATATCATGCATTGTATGGTATATTATCTTACACAGTATCGTATATTTGCTCTTGTGCACTGTAGAATGTACCGCATGGTGCATAGCTGTACCTATGAACACAACCCTGCCATTTGGCAATAAAGGCTTTTCTATTCTGTTTTATTCCAGTGCCTTAAATGTAATTGTTTTAACATTTTAAGTTACTAATTTCTCATATTAGTTAATTTCACATGATGCATTAGTGTCCAAATTAAGCGTTAAATAAAATATATGGCGTAACTTGATTTGGATGATGAAACATATATCCCTGGCAAACCCATCGCTCCAGGCATGCGTGAAACAGAGTCTGTTTTCTCACTTTCTTTTCCAGCAAAACTTTTATGCACTCGGTGTTCCAGGATGCATGTTTCTACACTTTTTGGATAACAACCTGCTGGGACATTACCCAGGAGCCAGTGGGAGGCTCCTAAGAGACTTCAGCTTTTATAGACATGTGAACCTTCGCCTAAAAATAAAACAGCAAGGACCAAATAAATATTGTCTTAAAAATGCCAAAGAATAAGTGGGGGGGATTTTAACTAAAAAATGAACTGCTATAAATATAGTAATAACCGTTATATTGCATTTTCAAAGAAAACAGCATCAATTAGTTTTATGTGTCAGGGATTCATGACAAAATGGAACAGCTGTGAAAGGATCCGTGTCAGTCTCGGTTAAAACTTGCACCAGGCTGCCTGAGCACTGTGACTCACCTGACAGTCTCTCCCTTGCTAAGTGAGGGTACCGACCTGCATTCCTTCTGCATACCAGTTTCTCAAAAGATTTAGATGACACAGCATGTGAAATCTGTAGAGAGCACACAGGGGAAAATAAGCGTCAACTGGGGCATTCCTTTCATACGGATAATAGAAATCCAAAATACTAACAATAATGTCATCAGGAAGGAGTTGGTGAGACAAATTATAAATACATTTTAATTTTCTAATGTTTTAGAAGCTATCAGAAAACAGGGGTTGTCAATGTTGCCAAACAGTCTGATAAAGCAGTTAGGATCTTACATAGGATAATTGCATCAAACTGAAACACACTGTGATATATTTATGAGAACTTTTCACTACAAGCAATAATGACAAGCATGGATTTCTAGGAACACAGTTGAGTTATGTGTTAGTATGTTATATCTAAATCAATGGGCATGTTTGAAATGACACTCTACCGTTCATTCTATTTTTGCTGTATGCGGTATGTATGCTATGCACAGTATGCAAATGTTCCGTATGCAAGGTATATTTTGAAGACCTACTACAATTGCCAAAATGCCAATGCACAAAACACGATACCATATATCCCACAATGCAATGCACTTAGCCTGACCTTCTATTTCCATTCTGACGAAAGAACTACAACAGATTTGTTATTTGATTGGAAGGTAGCGTATGCAGTATGACAGAAATCCAGTCCAAACACAGAGAGTGAATCATCTTTGAATTGAACTTCCCAAAGCTACTTGAGAGCAAAGACTTTCCAAGATGTTTACACAGATGTCTTTATACAGTTGTTCTCTTTTGCTTCTGCATACTTGGAATACTTTTTGTGTACACATTGTTCATTAACTTATCAACAGCTCTACACACCAAATGGATGCCATATAACGTAACAGAAAACTGTAGCGCACTTGTCATGCTACACCACCACTTGTTGGAAAATAATAGCTTGTTACTGGAAAAACTGCACTATTTTTAAGCTACTGTCATGCCACTGAATAAAATATAGTTATTATCTCCATCCTATCACTGTAGTGCAGGGTGTTAGGTTGTTTATTCTATAGTAATTTGCTTTTTGTCCTCATTCTTGGTTTCCTCTTGGTTTCATAACCTGTATTATCTTCAGTCAATAAATCAATTGTTCAATACATAACAAATGTCACGTTGGGTGTTAATGGCATGTGGGGCTTAGAGAGGATAATGCTATCCAGGAACAGCAATCAATGGCTAGTCATCACACAACAATGGTAGATCACCTCTGAGCTTCAACAAACAAAGGCTGTGCAGCACCAACATCTAATAGACATTCCTCAGGATCCACAATAAGGGATTCGTGAGGCTTCAGGCTACAGTGAGGTCACACCTTAATTAACACAGAGTTGTAACCATGATCAAGGTTCCTTTGATGCTGCAGTAACAGGCAGTAAATGCAAGGGAAAAGCCGAACAGAGCACAATCTACAGTTTCCACCTCGATCAATCCCAATAGATCTTTGGCACACACCTGCATGCTGTCAACGGGACATAAATTTCATTTACTCTCTTTTCTCCTCTTGTCTTCAGCCCTGCCGTGTTTTTTTCATTCATCCATATTTCCATTGTGAATGGGCTGCTGCAGCACTTCCGTAATGAGTTGAATTTGTCGTTCCGTTTTTTTCCTGGCAGGATATCAATGTGAGGAAAGAGTCTATTCACCAAAGCTCCATCTTAATTGTCTCACTCAACTGAAAATCACATTTTGAAAGAAAGCTTTGGGATGTGAAATTGTCAAGAATATACAAATTAATGGATTCTTACCACAAAAAGTTTATAAACATTTATGCAGACTTTTATCCAAAACAACTTATAGTCCATTCAAGAAATTGATCTAGATATAGATTATCAGTATGTTTTCTTGGCAATGGTGGTGACTGTGGTGTGCCAAAGAACCAAAGTCTGTGATCCAAATTAAAGATTTCAGTATAAACTCATTAGGACAAAATTATCTGGGCTTTGCCATCCATGTTAATTTTATACTGTTATACTCTTACATTATGTCTGTGGCTGTGTCTGCAATTAATGTAATTTGTTGATGACAATTTAAAAAAAAAATTATTTAGGAAGTCTCCTGAGCTATGGCCTCACTATAAAAGAATCCTTTTGCAATCTGAAACGGTACATTTGACCTGCTTATTCCCAGTTATTGTGTTTGGTAGTTTAAATTAATTGACAATAACACAGGAATGGCTTTCGATATCGTTTGAATCAAAACTCATATCAAATCTAGAGCTCATACATTCCCATGCATTCCCAGCCCATTGATCCATAGTAACTCTGACTGCTTCCTGGGGAAATGTTGCCAGCACTGAAGTACGGTGTTAGCCTAGTGAGTGTGAAATCTATTCACTTCCCCTGTGCTTCATTTACCCCTCCTTTAGCTGGTTTCCTGCTCCTCCTATTCTGCCTTGTTTACCTGGCAAGCAGAGTGTGACATAAGAAAATTCCCACAGCCTGAGGTGGGCGCTGAGGGGGAGGAGTGGGGCATTACTCAAGGCTGATGTGGACTTCCTGCTCCTGCCCCTGTGGTTTAATTATCATGTGCATCCTAGTGGAGATGAAATAATGGACATCCGTGCCCTGGTGCTTCAGACAGACATAGCACTGGTTTAGCTTGAAACTGCTCACGCTGAACATCTTAGATAGTTTTGTTTAACTAGTGGCTAAGGTTTTTGTCGGGTGGCACTGCGAGTGGGCACTTCTTTTTTACTCAGACAGAGAACCGGGTATGAGAACTACCCACAGGAAAATATTATTGCTCAGAGGTTTCTCTTTCATAGCTCAGGAGACCTTTTTGAGTTCTTGGTTGTTTTATCTACCTCAGTGTCTGCCTCAGACATTCCCTCCTAAATTCCTTCCAGGAGAAATATGATAAATGGATGAGACAGAGAGATTACCGTGGTACGTTAATCAGGAGACAAATCTAAAAATCAAGAGACCTAAGCAAAAGTCTCCATGTGCTCTCCATTTAATATCATTGCTATCATGGAGAAACAATTAAGATATTGAACCCATTGGGTAGGGCTATTTTAACATTAACTAATTGTTTACAGAATACACAGAGATGTCCATTCAACAGAGTGAGTAATGGAATTTACGAGTGCAAAACAGATACTGCTCCATCTCAGACCGCCTGGTGCAGATTTGTATAATTTAGGCATAGCTGACTAGGAGCAAGACAGAAAAGCAGAGGTTAAATAATCCTATAGATTTCTCCAGATCAGATCACCTCCTAATCTCATTCAGTGCACGGGTCAGTCCATCTTTTGGTCAATGCGTTACAGATCCACACTAAGATTAGCCAAACATCTAACACGGTTTACATGTGACATTCAAAAACTATGCTAAGCTTTGCTGCGCCAATTAACACAGCATGAGAGCCGTGCAAAGACAGCCAGAAGTCTAATGAGATATTTAGAGATAACGTCACTTTTTTTTAACTTCTTTTTAATTTGACTGATCACCCTGTGAAAACCAGCACGCCCATTTTTACAGAGGCCTTCTCTCTGCATGACAGAAGCTGTAGAACGTGACTCGAAAAAAAATTATTTATGCCACAAACTACCTTTTAAAACACAAAACTGTTGCATCTCCACCTTTGTACTTCTCAGAGGAAATAATAAATCACTCTAGGGGAAGGGCGCCTCGTGGAACTCACTCGATAATGCGGGTTGGGCTTGTGGGATTAACTCGTATGTTTTGAAAGAAATAATTTATTCTAGAGGAAGGAAAACGCATTGGCCCAACAATAATAATATTATCAGCTCCCAGATTAATAAACTCAATTTCAGGAAATAAATGTCACAAGATTCTGGCTGAGACAGATATAGGGCTGCGTGTTGTGAGCTGGAAACTTCACAAGCCTGAACCTGTCATTCATATCATCAAAACTGGTCCTGGAGACCACGGTTTTAAACTGTAAAGCATAAAATCAATTTTTCTTAGCCGACTGCCTCTGTGCCACACGACTGTGAAGTCAATACGACTGTATCTCCTAGCAAAGCTGTAACATTTGCAGCAAAGCCATGAATCTACACAAGCATTAAGATCCAGACAGATAAGTATATTTAAAAGCAGTCTGAACAAGACTCGCTCACTTCTTGTAAGTTAATGAACAGACTTGCTGGGTAACCCCAGACAAAGTCAGGGTTCACAAAACCTTCATTTCCTCACATTAATACAGCTCACAGACAGGCCTTTACTGAGCGTGGGCACAGACAGGGTAAGAGGTGAAAGCAACGCTCTGTTGAACTTCAGAAAGGATCAAAGGGAAGGTCACATGAGCCTGAGAGAAGAGAAGACTCTGAACTCACAGCTCATAACAGAAGCAGATTCCGAGTGTTTATGACTAAATCCAGGTCCACTCCCTCGAATGGAAATTATGCTCAGCTGACCATAGCTAGAACACACTGCTCAGAAGGAAATTGTTGGTGAAAGAACAATCCCAAAAATTGTGGTAAACATAATAAACATTGGCTTGACTTATAAATATTAATAAAGTTAGATAACATAGGTGGGCCTAATGATAATAGGATTTCTACGTTCATATTTTTTTTTGCTTCTGATTGGTTTAAAAATTGTTTTTATATGCAGCTGGCTGCAATCGTTTTCCAAACCCCATGCCCAGGCAAAATGAAACTCTTAATGTTATGATGTCACCAGCCAAGCAGCTTCTATTGGAATGAAGAAGGATGCTAAAGCATAGCTTTCCCCATACATTATAGATGATGTCTCACCTTTGGTTCTGTTCTGTAGTGGATGAAGACAAAAACTTAAAACAAATAGAGGATCACAGAAAACGTGACTGTACTAATGCATCATTCATGATTTTAATTGGCTGTAATGAACATGAGTTCAATTAGGAGAGTAAAATCAATATATGGTGATAGCCAGGCACACACAGAAGAAGTGAATGTGGAAGTGATCAGGCAGGCCACCGCCGGACATTAATGGGAATACATGCTGCTTCTCTCCTGCAGGTTGATTGTGTATTGAGCGATTAACCTCTGCTAGTCAAAATTTAAGCTGATTGCTAATTAGCTTGTGTCTGCACAAAGGAAATGCATTTCCTGGCAATGCATTATACTTTTAGATGGATATATGCATATTAAATGATTCTGTCTTAGAGTTGAATTAAAGGAAAAAAGATGCCTGGCTTCAAGACACAATATCAGTGCTGAGTCAGGAATTTACTGTGAAAAGGGGAAAGGAAGTATATGAGAAAGAGAGAGAATGACCAGACAGAGGACAACACAGAGATAGACAGATGGAGAAAGAGGGGTAATTAAAAAAAAAATTAAAACACTTTGTACAGCAGCAGAGACTGCTCTGTTTCACTAATTCTCTGAGCTGTGATCAGTATTGACATTACCATTAGGCCTATCTCCATTAGCAGCTTTAGGATGAAGATCCTATGAGGAGCATTAGCCCAGTCTTCAAAGTAGTATTACAGTACACAAATATAACCGCCCCCACACCACCATTTACCCCAGGGTGCAAACTGAGTACTCAACCCTAGCTAACCTCAAATTAAGCAAACCCATTTCAAATATTCTCTCAGTTGGTCAACTGTAAATGTTGCAGTGAGGTATGAAATTTTCATATCAAGGTATTGCACAGTCCCTGAGGTCAGTCATGTTGAAAAGTGCTTATGGTGGCCCTTAGACGCATTCAACTCTGTACCAAGTGACTCAAAGTCTATTCCACCTGCATGCACTGTATTTGCTGAGAGCGCAAGGCTAAATTCTCAAATGACCACAGCATTAACCAAAGAAACACAGCAGGCCCTTGTTTGAGAAAGTCATCCATGCGTTCTGATCTATTTCAATAACATCCCATAAACCTGTGGGACTGTTTTAAAACTGCACATTCAGATATAAAACACATAGAAAAGTCAACGTTATTTGAATGACTGGGAATAACACTGTCTAGCCGTTGTTCAGTGGACAGTCACTATGGTCCTAAAGCTTCAAATGTACAAAGGCAATGGAAAAAAAGGGTACCCATCTGCCATAGCAAATTCATATGACAAGCAGAAACCTGAGCCAGCCAGCCAGCCACACATATTTAACCATATGAGAAATAAGCACGATGCTTTAACTATTCAGGGTTTTCAGTTCATTGGCACATCGCATGCAAACATACAGAATGCCGTGCAAACAATCAGCTCAAACACTTCCATTTCCAGTAAAGAACTTCAAATGTTCAGACTTCTGTTTGCACTAAATGATGAGAATTGTGTTCTGGTTTTAATTTAAAGCATTCTCTCCCAACATATATAGCACAAAAGAACCGTGAGTAAAAATAGCAAGCATCTTGCATTCATTAAGACGTGTTTGCACTGTAAAGCAAGTATGTCTTTTAAGTGCACATCCCATAATTCCCACCTCTCATCTAAATTACAGCTGAAAAAGCAAGTAATAATTATTCAGGCTCAAAAAATGTGAGTTTGTAACATCACGCATATTTTTATTCTGGCACTTGAAGCCTGAGAAAAACAAATGTTTTGTTTAGTTGTGCATGCATTTCTCCCTTTACAAAAAGATTATCTTCTTATTCTCACAGACCCCCTTGCTAAACAGAGTCCACTGCAACCTCTGTGGCACTTTCCTATGTTTGTTCTGTTATAATGGAGGCAAAAATATCCCCTTTATCATTTAGTGTCTTGCTCTTTTTCCAGACACTGTAGCATCACACCATGAATATTGAATGAATATTCCTTCCAGAATGTTCCACAGAAATACTGCTGCTAGATTACAGGTCAGCAGGAATGATTGCAGTGGCACTTTATACAAACTACCTGAATACATAATGCAGTGCTGTTGGTGCAAACACTTTTGCTTGCCAGCATCAATCATTCTACGTTCATTTGTAAAGCCAGGATTTGACATTGGAAATCATGCGGTTTCTCAGCACTGTACCAAAGGTTTGCCAAAAGTAAACAATGCATTGAAATAACGTTTCAATGGCCTCACAATATACAAAAATGTGTGTCTGGTTTTTAAATCTTTCTTGATTTCAAAAGTTTCATGTTGCCTGACTACATTAAACATAAAACAAAGATTTTCTTGCAAGTAAACCTGTATTTAATGTAGTCAGAGTCATATTTTCTTTGACTGCATAGTTCTGTTCATAAATTTTGAGGGCATGTCACACAACCTGTCCATGTTGGCACCTGGCGAATTTGGCAGCTACCAACCGACAGATAAATCGGAGCCAAAAAGAGTTTGATTGAACGAATAGCCTTTGATGTACAACCCAGCATTTAAGAATCACTAACAAGTGTCCAGTTGTGTAATGAAACCATGTCAGCCTATTTGGAAAATATTTGGATAATGATTCAGATTCTTAAGCAGATTCACAATAAACAGATTTAGCTGTTTATTAGCTTTGCTGATATACCATGGACTTTGTTAATTACCACAGCTGTAGCCTGGGCCGATTGCAATTTTCCACAAGATCTTGATTCACCTTTAAGGAACGTTCAGGTAGAAAAGTGTATAACAGAATAATCATAAATGTGATTAGATTGCTGGAGATTATAAACAAGGGAGAATAACTGGTTCACAGTCAATAACTAATCAAAATTCAGAGCAATGTTTTACACCTAAACACAAACATTGATTTCATGCCTGCATTGAACAAAGAAAGATGAGTTTGTATTAAAAACAAATGCAATTGATGCAATTATGTTTAGCCACTTTTTATAACTCTTTTAGTTTCAGTTGGAGGATTTGAAGGCTTTAATTTACTTGTGTCTTGAAGTTGTAAATAAATCAGGTCTTAGGTAAAATAAATAAATAAAGTGCATCAGGCCTGCTTTCACACATGTATAATGATGTATGAATCAACAACACTCTGTAACAACATATATTCACAATAACTCTTGCTATACATATAAATATGTGAATCCGTACATAGTATAACAAACAGGCATTGTTTGTTACATTATAGTTGAGGTATCTGTGAGTTCTCTGGCTAGAGAACCTTCTCAGTGATATTATTGTCTGTGTTTGGGAAGAAGGATAGAGTTTCAGTGACTAGTGTCTTGCCCATCCTATGTTATCATCTTTACTCTATTTAGCCTGTTGCTTAACCAACAACCCAAATGACTGTGCAAATCTGATCACAGTTTGAGACAATACTGATTTTTTCCCCTGAAACTTTACAGGTGAAATGTAAGACTACTACAGTCTGCTCCTAAGGAGCTTAATTTTCTGTCTAGATGAAACAATTATGAAATAAATAATTTTTTTTGTAATTTTATTTTTTGGTATAGGCACTCTGCATTCATCAATTACACACTGCATCTGTGTGTTCCTGTTAACAGAATGTGGACAAATCCTGACCCTGATGGGTCTTAAATATGCATATAGGAGTCAGTCAATAAAAGAGAGCCTGAGGGCAGCACTTGCAAATCAGACACCCTTCTTTACTATAATGGCCCTCAGGGTCTATTTTTGTTATTCAATAAATAAGTCTGTGAGTGTCTTGTTTTTTATGGTTAATTGCTTGTTTGACATTGTATTTTACACATTTTCGTGGGTTTAAAACCACACTCTTTGCCCTTGGACTAAACATTGGATCTGAACCCAATAAATATTGATCTTTGCTGAGGTGTGTGCCAAACTATCGATTTTTTCTGCATCTGCCAATTATGACCATTTAGGTTAATATTAACCACCAAAACCTGCCAAAAAAGCACTAGCTGATCTTTTTTGTGGTTTTATTTGTTCATTTCGGAAGCAGATGTCATTTTGCCCAGAGGATTGTCCCATGGTAAGAACCTCTTACACACATTTTAGTGACCTATTAAGAGCCTTATGGTGCCTGCACACATGCCCGTAATTTCAGATATCCTCTTAAAAATGGAATTGATTGAATGAATTGATCTTTTCAGATGCTCAAAGACACAGCCGCATAATTATCTTATATAAAACTCTGGCATATGCATTGTGAGGAACAGCTGAGGTCTCTCTGCATGAATAACTGGTGCTCTGAGGTTGAGGTAATGCGATTCCAACTAAACCTTTTATTTAGCCAGCTAAAAATGTGATAGGTTTCATAAATATGTAATCATGATTTTCCTTTAGAATAGCTGCCATTAGTGTCATAACAATTGATGTTAATTATTTAGTCATAAAAGAAAATGTAAATACTTGACCACAAATTTAAATTTCCGGATGGTTTGTAATCGTGTGATGCCTGGGAGCTGTGAGAGGACTGTTGGGGTCAACAGCATTTTGTAAGTCAAATCCAAACATGGAATCAGTTCATTTTGCTCGGCCTATATTTCCATGGTGGATGACAGGCCACCCTGTGAGCTGTAGGCAATGATTCATTACCCAGAATTCCTTTAGGTTGCTTTGCAGCTAGTTCTCATGTTTCTATGTGGTTTGTGCCATGCTGGATGTTAACCCCTTCTGTCTCAAAGCCACTTTATCTGCCTTATAAGATTCTTATAGGATCTTATTAGTTGTCATTGCTAAGGCAAGCATCACTGTTACTATTGCTCATAGACAGGTTAGAGATTGTTTGAAACCTCTAGTCTTAAGTATTAAATGTCAGAGCACAACTCATTCTGCAATGTTTGTGATATAGACATGAATTTAAGTTTAGGTGGCCATCAGGCTCACAATTCTCACCTGACAGAAGATAAATCAAACAATAAAACAAAAAAAACCAATAAAATCCTTAAGACTTACATTGTCCCAAGACATATGTAGGGACCAGACAACCATGGAGATTAGTGGGTGGACCTTTTCAAGTAACAACCAAGCACCCAACTGAACATTCAAACATTGTGGCAGCCAGTTTTGCACAGGCAAGCAACACTCTCATTTACCTCACACATTTGTATTTGTGTGTCTGTATTTCCAGCTACCAACTAGTTTTCCTGGCCTATTTTTATTAGCAAAATGCTTTGTGGAATTTGTTGTGTGATCAGTTCATCAAACTCTCACTATTTCTCCTCTAGCCTGTACTTCTGTGTGTAGACCTTAGAATGATCTGTGTTTATATTTGTGTGTGTGTGGTGACCCCAAAACAGCTGTGCACCTTGGATTACAGCCTGCTCATTACTCAGCTGTGCTCTTGGATTAGGATTGAACATTACTAGAATTTACATGACAGTGAAACTAACTGGAGGTTTAAACGCCACCACTGTTTACACTTGGACAGAAAGTCGGATTCCCTCCATCTGACAGATGGTCTCTCAGCCACAAAGTGCATGTTTAGACTCAGATATGAGGCAGAAGAAGTCTAATGACGCAGCAGTGGGCAAACAGCCCCATATACAAAAGGTTAGAATCCTGCATAGCTTTGAAATGAAGTGTCATAAAAAACTCCAAATAATTCATTATCATTAAATGGAAAAAGTGGCCAATACATTCCTTAGCCTTTCTCCTTTTGTATTCCACTAAAGATAAAAAGTCATATGGGTTTGGAGCAACATAAAGGTGAGTAAATGATAACAGAGTTTTCAATTTTTGAGTGAACTATTACTTTTACATGATTACTTTTTACTTGATTTTGCGGTTGCAGTTCAAGAGACAAGCAAAGGCAGATTTAGTATTTTAAAGTAAACAGAGTGAAAAGGACCAGCTGCTAGCTCAAATACGCCTTGCAATCAGCCTACAAGTGCTTAGGGAGAAACGCACACACACATCTACACACATAAACACATACGCAAAGGGAAGAGAAAATGCGTCCTGACCCTGCCTGACCCCAGATACAATGCCTCAGAGGCCCTGGAGGAACAGAATTAATTGCAGCCCACAAAACCTTATCCTTTACATGTCAAGAAGGAACCTTACACTGGTAAAAGAACCTGAGTCGAGAGCTAGTAATGATTTCATTTCAAACATGTAAATAAATCTGACACCAGGCTTTAAAATGTGAAACATATAAACAGACGAATGGCACTGCTCTTCACTACCATTCCTTTTGTGTTTACCCTCATACCTTTGTATCACACTACATTCATTCAATGCAGAAAATTACCCTCTTGTTGTGTACACATTTCTTATCACGCACAAGAATCCAAGGCAAAACATTATCTTCAGTCTTCCTGTTTAACCCCCACAAAACAGGAACAAAATTGCACAGTTGATGAAGACACTCAAAAAAAAAGATGTTATCTGGGAAATTATCTTTAGTGTTTTCCAAACACTAAATCACAATGATTTGAGTCAGGCCGGAAACACTTTGCAAAGTCTCTGTAAGTGTTCTCGTTTGGCAGAGCAAATTATGTCGAAATAGAATTATTTAGCAAATCACAATCAATAGTGGTTGAGATGCTGAGAGGCCATGTCTGAACGAGAGGACAGGTACACATCAATGGCAGTGTAATGGTCTGCACAGCATGGGATATATACAAATGTCATGGCTGTGGACTATGACATCACAGGATCGATACACCATCGCACAGAATCCTGAAGATACAATCTGTTTGACTGCTGGTGGCAATAAACTGAAGATTAACCTTTTCATCCAAACAGAGTCCTCAAGAACATTAAAGGGCATGTTGTGCTTTGCGCTAATTA
>JAZGTJ010010655.1:0-17848 GCA_036877575.1 Botia almorhae
TCCATCAAGCCCCTTTCTCTTTACTAAGACAAAAGAAGATCATTAAGTTCCAGAACATACACCGACCTATAAAATTATGCTGTAATCCCTGCGTCGTCTCTCATTTTCACACGTTCCTCTGATCAGTTGAGATTGTGTCTTCAGAGAACCTCCTGATCACTAGACAGGCGGCGCTTCCAGATTTGATCAAGTGCAAATATTCCACACTATTTTTTGCAAAGAGCTCCACACTAAGCTGCGGAATGCTGTATTAAAGTTAAATTACTCATGTTTCTGGCAGATAGTACACTCCTCTCAAACTCAGAACTCCACTTCTGTTTGATATATGAAAAGAAAAAAATGACATTCTGTTTAAGATGTAGGAAATGGATATTTTTGAAAGAGAAAAAATGAATCATTCATGTCTTCACAATTAAATAAGAGAACATGGGATTCTGTCACAATGAGGCTCATTAGGTGTGTCGGGACAAGGTTATAATCTCACAAAATAGATTATTTCACGAAATAGATTAACAAAATCAGCAATTAATTTACCTATTGTTTTCATTTTATCAAATAAAATAATCTTTTTAAGAATGTTTTTTAGGTTGTTTCTAAAAATTGTTAAATCTTCAGCTGACTAACATTGTTCTGATGTTTGCCTTACAAGTCTCGGCAACAAAAATGCACAACTAATATGCTAGTATTCCAATGATTTCAAGCAGCCTTACTGCATTGCATAC
The DNA here is from genome assembly GCA_036877575.1 of Botia almorhae. Lineage (NCBI taxonomy): Eukaryota > Metazoa > Chordata > Actinopteri > Cypriniformes > Botiidae > Botia > Botia almorhae. The sequence goes on from JAZGTJ010010655.1 coordinate 723, forward strand.
TAAATTGTGATTGGATGTTGTTTCTTTCTATTTGTTGCTATCTAACCATCTGCAGTCGTCTGCACACTGCAGATATGTTTCATGTTCTGATTCCCATGCACAGCTAACAGAAAAACAACAACAAAAGGAAGCAAAGCCTAAACCTACACTTACCTAAAATATTAGCTGCCTAGCATTAGCATTACCTCAAACACTGCAAATCTAATTCAATTCTTTAACCTGCTTAATGTGCAGTCAAATCAACATCTGCATGATTTTTAGCATGGCTAATGCGTGCTTTTGAAATTTTAGTCTCTAGACTTTGTTGACTGAATAACTTAAGACACTGGTTTAGTGCAGTTAAACACAACTGCAGTTCACATGGAAATAAAAGAGAGAATTTGGATTAGTCGACTGATTTGATTTAGAGCTGGATAAGTGCTTGAGTGGAAGAAGCTGATACATTCTAAACTGTTTGCTCAGGAGCTCAGGAGTAGAGCTTGGATGGTAATAGCATTGAAGGTCCACTAAAACCCCTCTGACCCTTCATGCAGAAGATTTGTTCTCAGATAGCGTGAGAGCATTATGGGTAGGGAGAGGTTGGGGCTCCTCAGTTTTTCCACAGCAGGCCAGTGACAGTCACAATTCCATGGCTTCTAATACTGGAGGGGTTAGCCACAAATCCCTCAGTTGTGTTATCTGAGAAAAATAAAGAGAAAGTAAAAGGTAAAAAAAAGGGCTATAGTAAAGAAATGGCATGTCTCTGGAGGGGTTTAAAATCTTTACTAAAAGGAGGAAAACAAGAGCCTGTAAAATAGGTGTGTGAGGAATGTTTTTAAGAGCATCTCTTTTAGTTCCTTCCACAGCTGTGTGGCCCAAAAGAGCAATCTGTTGCAGAGCAAGGTTTGCCTAAGGGAAAGCGCCAAAATACTCAGTTCTGCAGTTCTGTTTTGGACTATGGATGTTTTTCTGGGTATCCTAACATGACTCTTAAGATCTAAGTTCTTTGGTCTACTTTAATACTCTCACATGCTGTCACTTGTACAGTTTTTCTCAGTTAGGGGACTGGGGCCCGCTAGGGGCCTCAACAAACATCCAATGGGGGCTCAAGATGCATTTTTAATGCATCTTGTCAAATATATTTAATTGGTTTTCAAACATTGGTGTGAAGAATGGGTTAAGATCCACTGATCTTGTAAATGTGAATTTTGTTACACAAGCTGGAACCACAGTAACTCTGAAATCCTGAGACCTCAGCCAATTATGATGTCATGCGTGACCATACTGCAGAAGATTTGATAATGCTTCCTTTCTGTGGTTCTGGTTCATTTGTTAGTTCGGTGCTGCGTTCCATTTGCAGGGTTTTCAATCAAGCTTTTAGCATGAAGCTTTTCAGTAATGGACTGTGTAAGAGTGTTGACAGTCTGACGGACGCAATTAAAGCTCTCTTTTTCTCAGACAGCAGCAAAGCCTACCAGAACAGAAGAGAACCTTCACACAAACGTCAATATTAAACAGCTAAATCCCCCATGCAGTGCAGAGGCTGGGGCTGGTGGTCTCGCCACAATGGCTAAAGCTGTTACTGCAAACTGCTGTACATGTCTAACTCCTGCGTGTGGACCACGTCCCTGAAGAGCTAATCAAGACCAACATGTCAGAGTTTGTGTATGTGCATCAAAACCAACCAGAGGGAATATTCCTGTTGAGTTTTACAAAACACAACATAAGCCCACAATTGCTCTCTCTCTCTCTCTCTCTCTCTCTTATATTTCGCTCTGAGACTGTATAGTCCAACATGTGTTGGTCAGTTTGTTAGTTTATGCTGTTTAGTAAACAGTATTCTGAGGTAATGCATTATATGTTAGGAATTGGCACTTCTGCAATCAGGCATTAGTTCAGAGGTCACTCACCTGAGCCGACAAGGTCAGCATAGAAATTGCTTGATGTATTAGATCAGTATTCAACATCATAGGTAAACTTGTTTAACATAAATTCTATCACATTCAGCAAACATGTGTCTTTTTCTCCTTTGTGAATGACAGAAATGTGTTTAGGTTTGTGTGTGTGAAAGCAACAAATTTCTGCCGAAGTTGGAAGCCCTTCAAGCAAATCTCGAAAGCCCCTTTGAAAATTGTGATTGTTTTGGTTATTATTGTTATTTTATTGTATAGAAGAGCCGATAGGGAGTCGAAGACAAAATGTTTTGTTTTGGACTGCATCATCGAGGTCTCTTATTTGGCTAGTATCTTCTCTGATTGGCTGCACTTCAAAGACATGGAAAAACTGCAGTTGGGAGCACAATCTCAATTATTATTAATAACAGTTTTATTTCATCTGTGCATATGCTTTTTCTGGAGCAGGGACAGTAAAAATTTCACTCCTCTCTGTGTAGTCAGAAATGAGTTCGCAGTGTGACTCTAATTGAAATGTAGTCTGAAATGATTTTCATACTACAAGCACTTGCCAAAGTGGAAATTAGCATATTTTTAATTAAATGCCTCGAAATTCTGAAATAATCCGAACTAACTTGTCACTCTCAACATTTTGGTATTAATTAATTAATGTTCGCCCTTGACTTGTCAGCACAGACTCACATGTTTATTCATCATTTTGAAGCCTGTATTTTTCCGTAACCCCCTCGAGGATGAGAAGACTTCTTGGGTGAAACGGCGTAAGATTGGGAAAAAACTGCGAGTCAAATTACCGAATGCAAATTTTGACAGTATAAGCTAGTTTCAGGAAATGTGTGATTTAGTAACACCATCGTGAGCAAATTTTAACTTGTTCTGCCTTTTCTCGGCCAACCGTTATGCTGTGGATCGGTTGCCATGGCAGCCTCCTGATTCGCTGGCCCCGTGTGCTGCTGACTGAGCGGAGTGGATATTCTGATGTGTTCTTGGCCAAGGTATGATGCTGACTGGCATCTGTGCATTTGTGTGTCATCAGACACGAGGTTATCATGAAACAGCTTGGAGCCTTAAATGATCACTAGCCTTAAGCTAATCCAGTTGTATCACCTGGAAGTTAAGTGGACCTTTATGAAATATGGTGAAGCTTCTTTTCCTATTCCCTTATTTTATTATGCATTATATAAAATACAGCCCTTTCCTCACCAAAGTGATTTTCACTTTATGCTACACAGCATAGACAAAAAGTGTTTGTGATCTCCGAGGTTGCCCAGAGCAAACTACACGTACAACAGAAATAAAAAAGTAATTTCTGTAGTAATTTTATTCTTGAAATTGTAACAGTTTTTGTAACATATTTGGCTCCATCCCTGGCAAAGCATTTTCCACTTCTGTGGGTTGTGTGGAGCGTGTGTCCTGGAAGCAGTTCTGTTTATGCCTATTCAAACTACTCAGATTCCTATTTACAATAGTTTCTGGTTTTCCTGCTCTAAATTGCTCTGCAAATGGATGTCAATGGGAATTGTTTGACTTTCTGCAGACGCACAGCCTGAGAGGAATACTCAATAGTGCTTTACAATGAAAGAGTATGAGAAAATAAAATGGAGCGGATGGGGTCAGTTTGTATCATGAGTTCCAAATGTAACCGTGACTTGAAAGTAATTGTAATTACTTAGCATAATTTAATTAATTATGGGTAGTTAGTAGATCTGCGGCCAAATGCTAAATGCATTGCGGCACTCCTGTTGTGATATCGTTTCATGAGTGACCGCGGTGAGGTTGTTAATTTCCTCATCAGGTTAAAGATGAGATGAAATTGTATTTGGCCTCAGTCTGATGCTGGCACTTATTAAATAACTCTCACATGAGGTGGATGTCCCTGAGCTTGAGTGGGTCTCATTGGCAGATGTGAGATGGAGCCATTTGGCCGACACACCTACACACTTTCTCTTTTCGCCTTTTTTAGTTGTTTTCTGTTTTTTTTTTCTCAATTTTTTCAGTTGTTTATTTGGGCACTATTTACTCTCCCACTCATTCACTCACTTCAGTCACTTATTGGGTCAACCTTACTCTGCATGTCTATAACATGTCTTAATACACTTTATGAAACTCTTCGTATATATTTCATAAATTTGTCTCATATATGTTTTTCATTGAAAAACAACTACCCCAAAATCTTCATCTACAGTTTGGAGGACATAAACAGATGTTGATGTTACACTCCTTTGTTTTCTCCATGAGTTAATCTGCAATCCTCTATTATTGCATCTTCCATCATAATTGGACACATCTATCATGGGGTCTCCTTTGTATGTAGCCCCACCCTCTGTTAACATCCAACCACATGTATCCTTCAGCGCTGTCCATGGTACTGAAACTGAAGATCTTCAATGTTTTGCTACTGTGTTGTTATAGAGAAGCGATCCACCCTCTCAAAAAACCCTCCCATTTTTTATTGAATCATGTACTTTTTTATTGAATTAAATACTTTATATTTTATGCTAAAACATATAGTTTAAACAGCAATAAAGAGCTAAATGCCAATATGCAATTGGTGACGTCATGGATCCCAGGACAAAATTGTTAACATGGGCCCCAACACCCATACACCCAGCAGTGTAAAAATGTGTTTGGTTGGCCTGCCTTGTACACAGTCCTGGGTAATGTTGTATATATTGCTAACATATGGGTCTGTATGGTACAGTTTGTTGTGCAGTTCTTTTTAGTTATTCCTGAATCTGTATGAATAGTATATGCCTCGGCTGTATCATCTGTGTATCTGTAAAACTAGTAGTTTACCTTGTTAGCATGGCGTAAGAACCGCTTTGTTTAATGTAATCCAAGGCCAGCTGTAAATCAATTGACAGAGTCATGCGAGAAAGAAAAACGCTTGTGTCAAACCATGGGTTAACCCAGTAAGTCACCCTCATGTTTACACTATGAAAAAAACTAAAGTGTTAGCAAGCCTTTATAGGGTTCAACATCTGTGTGAAAATAGTGAGAGCTGCATTTATGTTTGTAGCTTTTGCTTATACATTCCAAATATAGATGGTCTAATTAACAGAGTCTGAGGAGAAAGAGAACGAACAGAAGAGGTGAAAAAAAAGGAAGCAGCTTTCTTCTTGGCCAGTCTGTACCCTGTTATCTGAGAGCTGTCATTAGGGAAGGCTTTGTTTTGCTACTGTTCATTAGCATTCCCACTGTGGCCTCTTTACCTCCGCTATGCTGTTAGGCAGTGTTGTGAGTAGACGCACACTGACTACGATGTAATTAGCATTAGCATGTTTGTGCCCTGACTAAGTGTGATGACAACTAGGTTTAATGCGTCTTAGCGCAACACGTTTACTTAGTGGAGTTTTTAAGTGCAGGGTGCGAGCAAAGTTCTGGCAGGCTGGAGGGACGCACATTACATTTAACTGGGAGAAAAAGAGCACTACGCTAACCTAGGCCTGGCCTGATAGTGTCATTTTGAGATCAGTTTTACTCTGTTATGTAGCAGTAACCTGAGATCAGTCCATCTTCATTTTAATATTAATATGTTTTAGGAAGTGAGTAGTCATTTAGTTGTTGCTCATGAAAGACACAGTCTATCTGAAGTAACCTGGAATGGCACAGTAGCTCATGGATTGGACCTTGCGGGACTTTTACCAATGAGCATACAGTCTGTTCCACTTTGCAGTCTATGGTGGTTAAGAACTGCTTACTTAGACAGAGAAAGACCATCTGAACACGGTTTTAGTTTTTCATGCCTTTTAAGGGTGGGTGGATCTTAAATTGTTGATTATCACAATGATTGACTGTGTGTCTATGACTAGTTATATAGGAAGTACTTCAGTATTTATCAGTTTTTAGAAATACAGAAATTCTGGTTAAATAGAAACTCTGATTAAAAGTGGAATAAACAATTCTGCTTTGGTATGCCTAGTTTACTTGCTACTAGACAAAAAAACAAAACTTATCAGCCTGATACTGTGTTAACATGACTTCTGTTTTCTGACAGGCTGATAAACCAGTCTCAAAGACGTGAAAGCCAGGCAATCAGATTTAAGCTGTCTAGATTAAGAAATTGTTACCGTATGCAAACTCAGACACAGAGAAGAACAGTTAATGGTGACTTTATTAACATGATCATGAACAACAGGGTAATGGAGAGATGGTATAGACTATGAATGTCCTTACAGGTACAGAAACCCTTGAATCGTGTAATTATGTATTGGACAGCCATACACACCTAGCAGCCCAGGTTAAGTTTTTGCTTATAGTGGTGTACTGATGAGCAGGCAGGTGTGAGTCATCAGTTCTCAGGTGTATATGTGTGTCATGATTGGCTGAGATGGGGGCTTGGCAGATCCGTGGATGGTGATTGGGTGATGTTGGTGCCTGGCAGATCCATAAGGAATCTTGTATAATTTACATCAGACCCTCAGTGAACAGTATGTGAAAGTGGAGGAGGGCCTACTAAACTTTACATTACTGGGTGTATTGGGAGTTTGGGACTGGGACCCACCCTTATAATTGTGACCCCGCCTCCATTAACTCCCTGGCTAAGGCTATGATTGACCTCACAACCTTAAGATTATCAGCACAGACCACACCATGTTTTTGCCACATTTAAACTAAGATTTTAAAAGAAACTGTTTTGAATCTACTCCTCCCTCATGTGATTAAACTCTTGTGTATTAAACTCTTAATCTGAGATTTTCTGCGTTGATTTCTGTGACAGCAGTATCAATCAACCCGAGCCATCATGTACCTGACAGAGAGACACCATAACCATATGTGCCCTCAAGAAAATGAAAGTGACCCATGTAGCATGCTGGTCTGTTGGGCATAATATGCTCTCTGAATAAGGGTTATATTGCAAGCAGAGATGGTAAATGTGGCCCATCTGTCATTACATGGACATCATGTGTTATGTGATTGGCCTCATTTCAGCACTGTCTTTATAGTGTGTCTCTGCTGGCACCTTGCAGGGCAATTTTCCATATTTCAACGTAATTTCTCCTGAAGCCTCACACTCACCCAGACAGCGAATGCTTCACACTTCCTCGATTGTTCTTTCTTCCCTTCCCTCTTTCTCTGTTTCTCTCCTTCTTTTCTAAATGTTTTCTGTCTTTTCTTTCCAACTCATTCAGATTGTAACTTACTGCACAAAAGTACCAGATTGGGCCTTTCAATGACTAAATGTTATAAAAGCAGTCAGTGATCCATTAAATCAAGGGCGAATTTCATTCTGAAGTGAGCATCACTATGCCACCCACTATAAAGTCTCATATAGTATGAGGCCATTTGGAACAACCTCCACAAACGCAATTACAATTAACTAATTATGTTAGGGTTTGTATTAATTCACAAAGATACAGAAAACAGCTTCCCTGAGGTGGCCACCATATTTATGCTTCGCTAATGGCATAATGGAAGGGCCATTGTAAAGGAATTCATTTGCTCGTTTTTGTTTAGAATGGTCCTTTAATTAGCGCCCCCTTTCTGCAATGGCAGTGCAGTTTGGAAACACCCCAAACGATTATCACACACACTATATAAGATTGCAGTGAGAAATGTGTGTGTGTGTGTGTATGTGTGTGTGTGTGTGTGCAGGTGGATATCACCATCTGTAGCCGAATTTTAATTGGAATAAAGGTACAAATGCGGCCTGTGTAAACAGTGAGTAGTATTGACACAGACGCAAAACTGGCAGACGTTCTAAGAGGAAGAGAGAGAGGCAAGCCAGAGAGAAAACCTGGCAAGATATGCTCTACTGTTTAAATTGCCCAAGCTGTTGAATAGCTTGACCAGTTAGGGCTCTCCTCTGCTCTCCTGGGTCCTTCTATTCATCTGTTCTCCTCTCTGCTCCACTCTTTCAAATGAGTGCACCCCCTCAGGGCAGCACATGGCACTAACAGGCCAAACCCCCACCCCTCTCTCTCTCTCTCTCTCTCTCTCTCTCTGCCCTCTCTCTCTGTCATACACACACACCCTGCAGTTAGGTTATAGTAATGAATTGTTCACAGGTGCTGATGATGAGCCCCTGAGCATCACCGTGCAGATGAGATGTGCCAGGCACAGGCCAAGTGGAAAAGAACAGATGCACGCTTAGAGTCCCTGTACACCCCTCCTCTCCTTAAAACACAATCTTTAAAATAAAGGTTCCAATTGGACACAATATAAAACAAAAAGGGTTTTATAACTTTGACATTTAAGAACTTTTAAAGAACACTAAGCTGATCCTAGAACCTGTGTTACAAAGAACCAGCAGGAATGATTATTTGTAAATGTTTTCTAAATCTACTGTCTGTGATTATTGAGGTCTCCTTTACATTTTAATTCATTCATAATTTAGCAGACATTTTTATCCATAGTGACTTACAAGTGAAACTTAACTTATTTACTTAGGAGCCAACAATAAGCAAACATAGTTAGCAAGGATATTGTTGAAGATGAGGTGACGAGCATATATTGAGAGCTCCTTTTTTAAATACAGTATGTTAGCATGGTAAACCAAGTTAAATAGTGGAAAGTTAGGGAATATAGTGAGGACTAAAGACATCCTTGGGACTGTATTGTTTCTAAATATAGCAAAAATGGTTCTTGATAAGAAGAGGTCTGTTTACTGAAAGTGTTGCAAAGGGCAACAAAAAGGAATTGATATTTTTGAGACTTAGACCATCAGAATGGTGTAATGGTTATCTTTATACATTTATATGGCCCAACATGAAAAACAACATAAAACGATGCAAAACAACCAAGAAAATTGAGGATACAATATGAAACAAATTATCCAAACCTAGTGGGAAGTTTATACCTCATTTTGGTCAAGGCAATCCCATAATGCATTGTAACAAGATGTAATGAGACAAACTTTGTTTATATATTAAATACCAACAAGAACTCTTATAATATCATGTCATTAACTTGCTAATTATTGACGTTTCCTGTAACCTTTTAATGAGAGCTATTCTTATGATGCACAGAGTGCTGCCTATGTAGTCCATTCCAGTAAACCCCACTGTTGGAAGCCAGCTGCTTATATAGGTAATACACAGTGACACGGTAAGGCTCAGTATGTTTTGGAACAGAGCCATAAAGGAATAGCAAAAATCAGACAGGTAGTGTTGGCCTGCAGAATTCAAGCCTGTGTGTGTATGTGTGGTTGCGTTTAGTATGGTTGTGATTTCTGTACACCTGCCTGGAGGAGAGATGTGTGGTACAGTCTAAATCTTCCCTCTGATGTCACTGTGGCTATGACCAAAACCTGACACATGCTCTTTCTGCAGGCAGTATACAGAAGTAGGAGGCAGGTCCAAATCCTGTGTTTGCTAACAATTTTTTTTGTGTACTGTAAACCTTCTCCTGGTTGTTTTTAAAGATAACATGGATGTATCCTTAATTTGTGTAAGATCCCACTAGTCTTTATGTGCGGTTTGCTGATGCTGGACAAATACAAATTCTGTCTAATAAAGTTAATTAAAAGTAAAAAAAAAAAATCACATTTAAACCAGGAAATAAGCATTGTTGTCATTTAATATTTGGCTATAGGTAACATGAACTAGACATGACATTTTATTAGCCTGGAAGCTGGTCTTAAACTAGTTTCCTTAGATGTCTTTTAACACAAACACAAACGCTGCCTGTAAAGTCATTGATAAACTGGGATTAGATTCCAAACACTCTCACCGTCTCTGTGTCTCTCCCATAAAAACATCTGTTTGTTTTTCCTGTTGTGCATCACACATTTAAAGGAGAAGCATCAAACATTTGTACTTAAATTGTTAAATATTAATTGATGACAGATACAGTATAATCCATATCAGTTTCAAGGCTATGCCTGGACAAAAACACACATACACATTTATTTGTCGAGTGACCGTTAGTGGTGCTGGGTGACTGTACTACCACTGGCTACAGAATGACTAATAGAGGTCTATAGAGCCATCTCTCTCTCCCTCTCTCTGTCGTCTTCTCTCTGTTTTTCGATACCATTGTGCTTTCTCTTTCTCCACCCCTCTCTCTTTGAATTTCCCTCTATCCCTTAAGGCTTATAGATTATGTTCTAACGTGCCACTAAACTACTCATTACTCATCTGCCATAAGGATGGATTAACACTTCGGTGTGAGGCAGTTTTATGTATAGTTGTATGGGGACACAGTGGTTCCAGTATGAGCAGAAATCCGCTTGACTGCTGTGCTGTTTTTAGGCGGCTCATCATTAGCAACAGAATATGAGCGATGTTCCCTCACTCTTCACTGCTTTAGTTTGAAAAACTGCTGTGGCTGGGCCAGGTTTATTGCTACTCATTGTGAGAAGTTACTAATTGCATTACATTTTTATGTAAATTGTGCTTTTTTCAAAGTTTTGTTTTAGTTTTAGTTTTTATCAAGATCCTGTGGACGTGTTCGCAACATAGTTTGCATGCAGTGACATGTTATCAGCATAAAAGTTACAGATTCGATGAAAAGGATTTTTTTAAATTGAATTTGTCAGTAAAAATATGACAATAGAAAAGAAACTGTCTTTTTTCATATATAATTATCACATTTCTTGTTACTTCTGAAATACGTCTGATTATGCAATGCTATACTCTACATACTACTCATAAGGTTACACACTCTACATACACACCCACTTCTGAGGTGCTTTGCTGGCTGTACTGTTTTGCTGACTTATGTGTCCCAATGGGGCTGTTCTTTAAATAGGGACATTTAAATCCCCCCCACCACTTTCCACTTTCCCAAAGCCAGCCGAGAGTCTATTTCACAAAACAGAGCTGTTTTAAATGAGATTATTTTACAGAAATTGGCCAGTGACCCTTTTAAAGGCTATCCTACGGTGAGTGTGTATACACACGCTAAATTATTTACACCCTGAAACAAGTGCGGTGCACTGCATGAATAAATGAAACCCCAGAATGCTTTGCTCACCGGAGCACTCGTGGCTGTGGCTTCTAAACACTTTAATCAACAGATAAATATTTCACCAGTTAATCAGGGATAACGTTTAAATTAATTCAACTTCTAATTTGATTTGGTTTCATTTGAAGTTGTGAGCAGGGAGATTTTTTTGGCATAGACAGATGTGCGGTTAGGTGGCATGTGCATTATAGACACTGTCTGGTATGGTAATTAGCTTTAAGCAAATCACTGTAAATTGATTTTAATGCACCAGTCGTCAATCCATCAATTTATCAGCTCCTGTAATCATGAAATCCACATCTCTTTGACCTTAGAGCAGCGTTAAATTCATGAGACCCCTGCTGAACCCAATCGAACCCATTAAAAATGTGCGTTGTAGATTAGTCAGTAATTTAGGTCGTGTTTTGACACATTTAATTAAACTGTAGGATGTGTGGACAAAATTTGGTAGCTTAAGCGTGTTATATTACATTGCATCCTGGCAATTACACACAATTATCTACAGAGAGTGGAGCAAAATTAAGGCTTTTGATTGGTTCAGATCATTTTCAACAGCCTGAACAAAAGGGACCTGCAGGTTGCAGTCACAGGCATGTCTGACTTTCATATCTTCTGTCTCTTAGCTTTTTTATTCTTGCGTGTGTGCCCGAACGGTCGTTTCTTTCTAATGTCCTAATGGCACAGATCAAACAAGGATCTATCTGAAATTTAGAGCGAGAGAGGAGGAGAAAGACAGTGAGAGAGTTAGAGAGGAAACTGATAGATTTGTATTCTTATGAGTGACTGGCTCTCTATGAGAGTCACACATTGAAAGATCAATAGTGGACCTGTAGTCCTTAGATGTATTAAAGTGTTTTTGAACATGTAAACATGGTGCAGTGCTAGGTTTAACATCATGATGCCAAATGCCATTGCTCCTCATGTCTTTTTGAGCCAATCACATAAACCGTAAATGTCATGTGACTAATCCCTCTAGAGCCAAAGGAAAATTACACCATGGCTGTTCTGATTGGCTGATGGTACCACAGGACCATGCACAGCACTGAGCCCTTGACTAGTAACTATCCTGAATACACAGCTACTTTTGAATGTCTCATAAGTTAAAAAGATGCTTCTTGGATCCAGAGGGTGGTTATGACCCCTACCAGCAGGGGATAACCAGCCAGACCTCTGGAGATTTGAGAGATATGGCATTTATTACATTTGTTACCACTTTATGCACTGAAACTTCATGCAAATATGTTGTTATTTAAGTTTTTACAAGGATTTTTTAATAGTATGTCCACTGCACCAGAAAGTTACATTTTATAAGACACATGAGTTCTTATTTTTGAACTCATTTTTATCTTTTATGTAAAAAATGAATCAGAAATCCACAGGCACATTATATAGATTCAGCACTGGGTGGCAATTACTGTGTTGATGTAATTGCCACTGTATTTTATTAAAACTAATATAGTTTTAAAATGATCTTGAAAATCAGTCGGAACAAAAATTCCTTTATCTCAATTTGCATTAGACCACATAGCCCTCCAACTCTCAGCCCAGCTGTTTTTGCAACATCGTTTGACGTGTAATTTTCTCTCTGCACCAAAAATATCTTTATCCGTCTAATGTTACAGCAGGCACATCTGTTCATTCCTTGCTTGCAAGCTCTGGTAAAGCCAATCTGGCACACGTCTTCATATCGCTGTTTTTCTGTTATCCATTTTCACTCACTTCCTCACTCGCACACACAGAAACACTGACACACATACACTCTTCCACACTGTGGTCATGAGGGCACCCTCTCAACACTGGCATGGTTAGTTCAATTAGCCTGCAGGGAGATGAAAAGAGTGAGTGAGCGAGAGAGAAAAAGAGGAAGAGAGAGTTTCCTCGCCTGCCAAATCTCCCTCACGATTCCACAGGATCTCTGAAGTACTCCGTGGGCTGTCTTTGTGTGCCGTCTGCCCAGCCGCATTGTTTGTAAATAAGCTGTCTGGAAAATTAGCTGGGGCAGCTATTCACTCACAGAACATGTCATTAGAACAATCACACCCACACAACAAAGGAGATGATACAAAGAACATGTATGGGTAGATTGATCTTCAAATATCATTACTTTCATCCATACTGAACAATGATGGGAAAAATATTCATCCTATGCATTCTTTTGGTTACACTTTATTTTAATAGCACATATTAGACATTTTATGAAATGTAAATAACTTTGAATCTACATGTCAACCAACTGTCGTTACAGGTTGATACTAGGGTTAGTAGAATAAGTTGAAATGTATTTGCAAAATAATATATAGTTAGTAAAATATCTGTTAGGGGAACATCAAAATAGTTTTCAGATATTTAGCAGACAGTCTATTCATGCTATGACTGGTAATAGACAAGAAGTGGTCAAGTTACTTACTGTTAAGTTAGTAGAATTGTAAACCAGCAAAATAGTGTTGCCCATTTTTTGATAGTAGTGATTTTATTGTTGGTTTAGCATGAAAATAAACGTGTATCAGTGTATAAAAATAACTTTGATAGTGAGTAGTGAAGGATAGCAACTATTCTTCCTTCTTTTAATATGAACACCAATGTGGTGTCTGATATACACTATATTGCCAAAAGTATTCGCTCATCTGCCTTTAGACGCATATGAACTTAAGTGACATCCCATTGTTAATTCATAGGGTTTAATATGACGTCAGCCCACCCTTTGCAGCTATAACAGCTTCAACCCTCCTGGGAAGAGCTTTCCATAAGGTTTAGAAGTGTGTTTAAAGGAATTTTTACCATTCTTCCAGAAGCGCATTTGTGAGGTCAGACACTGATGTTGGATGAGAAGGTCTGGATCGCAGTCTTCGCTCTAATTCATCCCAAAGGTGTTCTATCGGGTTAAGGTCAGGACTCTGTGGGGGCCAGTCAAGTTTATCCACACCAAACTCGCTCATCCATGTCTTTATGGACCTTGCTTTGTGCACTGGTGCGCAGTCATGTTGGAACAGGAAGGGGCCATCCCCAAACTGTTGCCACAAAGTTGGAAGCATGAAATTGTCCGAAATCTCTATGCTGAAGCATTCAAAGTTCCTTTCACTGGAACTAAGGGGCCAAGCCCAGCTCCTAAAAACCACCCCACACCATAATCCCCCCTCCACCAAACTTCACAGGTGGTACAATGCAGTCATACAAGTACTGTTCTCCTGGCAACTGCCAAACCCAGGCTTGTCCATCAGATTGCCAGATGGAGAAGTGTGATTCGTCACTCCGGCGTGCTTTACACCACTGCATCCAACGCTTTGCATTGCACTTGGTGATGTATGGCTTGGATGCAGCTGCTCGACCATGGAAACCCATTCCATAAAGCTCTCTATGCACTGTTCTTGAGCTAATCTCTACGCACTGTTCTTGAGCTAACCTCAGCATTCGCTGACCCCGCTCTGTCAATCGCTTCCACTTTGTTATAACACCACTGACAGTTGACTGTGGAATATTTAGTAGTGAGGAAATTTGACTGGACTTGTTGCATAGGTGGGATCCTATCACAGTACCACACTGGAATTCACTGGCCCATTCTTTCACAAATGTTTGTAGAAGCAGTCTGCATGACTAGGTGCTTCATTTTATATACCTGTGGCCATGGAAGTGATTGAAACACCTGAATTCAATTATTTGGATGGGTGAGCGAATACTTATGGCAATATAGTGTCCCTTTGTATTACAAAAGCACTAAACTGTTGTTAATAAATGGCTGTTTAGGCTTATCTTATGTTAATGGTGACCTTTTGTAATGCTAAATAGCTGTGTTAACATCATTTGTTTTCAGCAATCACAAAATCTTGTCATACAGTCCACATCACAATAAATAGAGGCATATACATGATGATACACACACTCTTTACTCTGCCAGCCCAGCTTAATCAGCAGGCTTGTTGTTAACAATCAACAGTTGAGCGTGTGGGACTTTGTTTTCCCTGATTGTGATTTTCTGTTTTACATTTTTGTAATTTTCTGTAATACATTTATGCCACCTCTGAATAACTTAAGAAAGTCTGCATTAATACACCGTGTGCATTCTCTATGTAGTGTTAAAACTGCTCTATGGCAATTAAATTATAACATAATTAGCGCTGAACACAGTGAGGGGAACTATGTATGGGGCCGCCCCACCCAGTCTGCATTGTGGCGGCCATGTTAGCAAGTGTACAGCATACAGCACAAAAGAGTTAAACGAGTAACACAAACGGTAACGATAATTGTACTCAAGCACACAGATTCAAATCACAGCTGCCACATGTTTAAAACTGTATACATTAATTTCAAAGGCAAAAACAAAATCCAAAAGCAATGCCAAGAGAGAGGAAGACGTGTGGCAGCCTGTTTTACTTGATGTGTGGGGTTGAGCTGCTTTCAGAGGGCCTGTGGGAAGTGGAGGGTGTCTTGTGGCGGTGGGCCAGTAAGCCTGAGGGGCTGCTGCCAGAGAAGGAATGCCTGCAGAGCTCATAAATTACAGTCCTGCCTGCCTGGCTTTACATTAATGGATCCACAACTCTGTGCTTCTTACTGAAACTCCTCTCGTTTTTTTTTCTCTCGCTCTCTGGATATTCAAGGACAAGGGTAGGACAGATCGTTGATGTCAGGTTGATGGCAGTTAAGTTGCTTCCCTGCGGGATCTTCTTAATTTATAGTGTAATGTTTCTAACCATCATTAAATAACACTTGTCTGCAAAGGTGAACTGTGTAAAAACGAGATGTTAAAGGAGTAGTTCACTAAAAAATCATTTATTTACACTCATTGTTTCAAACCTGTACGACTTACTTTCTTCTGTGGAACATAAAAGGCAGATTTTCGGTTGCTCCTTTCCAATGTTTCTTACGAGTTCTATATGTGTTAGAATACAAATTCTTAAAATAAAGTTTATAGAACATTATAATAACATTATTAATATTTGGTGAACGTTCTTGTAATGTTGGTAGAAAAAGTGATGAATGCTCTCAATGTTCTTGAGGAAATGTTCTTGGAACATATTTTTGTTAGAAGGGTTTTCATCCAATGAAAGTGGGGACAGGTGCTACTTTTCTGACCCTTTATAATATAATTAAACTATATAAATATAAATATTCCCTCTTATCCAATTTTAAAAATTCCAGCAGTAGGTTATGCTTGTATGTCCTCTTCCCTAAAGAATTTATACACTGTGGCTATGTGATGTTTTTTTGGGCAGTCCGACATGTCAGTTACTGGCTCGGATAATAGTGTGGATTTAGAGTGAGTCTATCTGTAATTGCAGTACTGAACAACAGTAGAAAAGATGGTGGCAAAGTAGAACTTTCTGGAAAATCATCATTGTTTTATAATACACACGTTTACAAATGGCACACTTCATATTTATTAGTCAGACATGCAGCGCTGCAGATAAACATTAACTAAAACTAAAGTTATTCTTCATTAGGAATTAGTGTAGCCTGGGTATTAGAATTAGTCAGTGTAGGGTGCTAAGTGGTATTAAAATCTCACCAAAGGATAAGATTTTGCAGTTACGATATTTTAATGTTATTTAGCTCTGCTGGGCCTCTCTGAAGACCACTGACTTTAAATACATAGCCATGAACAGGTCACACAAAGGTTATCAGGCTTTAATCTGCTTACCTAATTAAACGGAAAACTTTTCGTAGGTTCAGGCACTAAACATTCAAATTTTGAGTCAATTAAAAGATGATTGTTTGAGTTTAATCCTCAGAAATAATAAGGAATGTCTTCAACTACCTAGCCCAATGAAATTATACTTCTGGTGAATGCTATTAAATGTAGCTATTAGCAATTGAACAAAATAAATAAAGTACTTTTTAAAAAGCATGACACGCAGCTAGCGCTAAACACAGTAATTCATTACAGTAGTTAAATGGCAAATTAGTCGCCGTCTTTTATGATTCCTAAAGGTGCTGTTGCTTTTATTTCGAATTGTAGCTGAAATCTGATAAAGATTATTTTCAAATTCTACCACAGTGCTACAGGGCCACATGTCAGCAGCCTCCTGACAGTCGTTTGAGCTAATTAGCTGCAATTATTTCAATTAGATATTAAAGACAGTCCAATAATCATTACTTTGTAATCAGTTTGTGCTGTAACAGTTTTGGAAACTGCTTCACACTGCTAGGCATCATTATTTTTTTAGTGTATCTTTCTCTCTCTGTATGTCTGTCCCTCAACCCTGGCTTGTTTTTTCACTTGGCTAAAGTAATCCTGGTAGTTGCTGTTTTCCCCAAGCATACTATTTCATTCTGTGTAATCCCTTCAACAAACAGTATTCGCATCTTTGATTTTTGTTTGACTATGAGCAGATTTTT
>JAZGTJ010010656.1:0-14042 GCA_036877575.1 Botia almorhae
CCACCTGAGCTGTGGATTTCTGCAGCTCCTCCAGAGTGACCATGGGCCTCTTGGCTGCTTCTCTGACCAGTGCTCTCCTTGCTCAGTCTGTCAGTTTAGGTGGCTGGCCATGTCTTGGTAGGTTTGCAGTTGTGGCATACTTGTTCCATTTTTGGACGATGGATTGAACAGTGCTCCCTGAGATGTTCAAAGCTTGGGATATTTTTTATAACATAATCCTTCTTTAAACTTCTCCACAACTTTATCCCTGACCTATCTGTTGAGTTTCTTGGTCTTCATGATGCTGTTTGCTTACTAGTGTTCTCTAACAAACCACTGAGGCCTTCACAGAACAGGTGTATTTATACTGAGAATAAATTACACACAGGGGGACTCTATTAACTACTTTGGTGACTTCTGAAGGCAATTGATTGCATTGGATTTTATTTAGGGGTATCAGAGTACAGGGGGCTAAATACAAATGCACGCCACACTTTTCAGATTTTTATTTGCTTAAAATTTTTTGCTTAAAAATGTGAAAAAGTTCAAGGGGTATGAATACTTTCCCATAAAACTGTATGTGTTGTTTGAATTTTAACTAAACAAATTACCTGTGTAGCTCTGCTGTTCACTTGGATATGCTCCGCCCATCATGTCCACATCTAGCTGAATCTTCTTAAGAATACGGTTTATGGAGGACACCTGGTGATACCATTGCGTTCATGAGTCTTACTGAGATTTATGTACCTATATTGTGATTTCTTTATGCATTAATACTATTTAGGAAGGTTTTCATGACTGCCATTCAAAATCATACTTCACCTTGCCAAAAATTAAACTAATAACAAAATATTAAAAGCCTACACTGCATTTTTAAATAAAATGAAGATTCCTGTTGTGACAACTTACCTCAGACCTACAGTCTGACAACATGTGTTAAGTGAACTGTAACCTTTTCCTGGACACAGTGGAACTGTTCCATAACTTTTTGTAGGCTTTTGTTCATGCCAATAAATAATCTGACTTTAAAAATATAAACCTAAGAAATATTCAGAAGAATAAAACGTGTATTAACTAGCCCCATTCAACCTTATACAAAAATGAGCGTTGACTATTGGTCCTACTAATAACAGATTATACGTTAGTGACTGATCAATGTTATATAAAGGTTTGTCTTTGACAAGCAAGCAAGTTTTAAACTTACGCTGGGGACCTTATCCTCTCTGCAGACTCGATCTTCTGCCAGTTTCTGTCGGATTTCCCAAGCAAAGAGTGTTGGGTTCTGTCGTTTATATTGCGCTATGATGGAGATGACATCCGGAGTCAGGAGTCTGGGTCTGCTGCCTCCGGTAGCTTTAGGACCAATGACCCCTGTGCGCTGAAACCTACTCAAAATCTTACTGACGCAGCCATTCGAGACCTGCAGAAAACACAGTTACCCGATGCAGATTTGAAATAAACGCATAATAATGGCGAGAGTTATATTTTACTTTACCTTCAGTATTTTGGAGATCTCACACGGTCTTACGCCCTCGGTCGCCAGGTCGATCATCAGTTTCCGTTTATATACGGGCAGAGGACGCCCGTTTAGAAACACGCCGCCCAGCTGATTCAAACTCCCTTCCTCTGGACCATATTCATATATAAACTACATTACTGGAAGGTTTGAGCATTTATGATGCACTGGAATTTCTTCCAGATTCAGGTAAAAAGCCAGAGTTACATTGAAAAAAGATCTGCAAATTTAATTAAGAAAGATGCGTATTTGTAGTGTAAAGTTTTTCAGTTATATACAAAACAAAGCTTGAATGGAGCATTAAGATTTAATTTGAAGAGAAGTCAAAAGAAGAAGAAATTAGGAATGTAAACACTGCCTAGCAAGCACTGCAATTATCAAATTCCAACCTTCATTTGCAAGATCATTATTTGCGCCGCGCACCCCACCGGAGGTACCCTGGTAGTCTTGCAAAAAAGTCATTTGAAAGTCACTTGTTTTCAAATGCACGACGAAAAAATTGGAATTCCTTTTTGGGTAAAAAGCTGGTGACTGAATACTTTGAGCTGATCTTCGTGGAAGGCGCGTCCTGCGCTGTCCACTCACATAGTCCCCAATTGTAACTTCTTATATATAACCCAGTGCCCTTATCAAGATGACGTACTGTCCAGATAGGAAAAGGTAAATAACGCACGCTACAGCTTCCCTTGGTGACAACGTGCTCACCAGTGTTCACCAATGAGGTTCAAGGGAGTTTTCTGTAGTATCTAGATTCCACACAATATTTGATGGCCCAAGAACATGTAATTTAAAGTCTAGGAAACCACATCCGTTACTCAAAGGCTTTACTTTGAACTAAATACTTAATAAACTATTACTTGGCAGCAAGTCTATAGTTGGTCAGATTTCAGCACCACCCACTGCTGGACAGATCCCGTGACGTTATGAATGTGCGATTAAAAGGGTGGTAGCCCACATATGAAAACAATTAGCTTGAAAAGGGCAAGTCTGCTATGTAAATTCATTTATAAACCCACAAGCTTTTATTATTGTGATCCTCAGACCACTGAAGACTGAGATCTCTGGTGGTCACGTGACTTGAGCATCTTTCATCCTTCACGCGACGACTTTACGTGTTAATCAGATTTGGTTCTTTTAAAACAAACATTTGAAAACCTGCTCCAAAGACGACTGCCATATGGTAAAGTGCTTTTGATAAATCATAAATCCATCATGGAGCCTCTTTTATTACATTTTCTTTCAAGCATGAACAAATAGAGTCGGAGGGGGAAATGTGGACCGATTGTGGTTCTATTTATAAAAATAGAGAGTTGAAAAACCCTCACAGATGTCTCTTGTCTGGCCAGCAGATAAAATGTGTTGTAAACCTTTCAAAGGAAATATTTGGAGAGCAAATATTAGCGAGAGAGTATCCACACAAGCCTCGTATTTGGTCCTGCTCAATGACTAATTGGCCATCATTAAGTAAATCCACACAGATCGAAGACTGTGGAAATAAAGGTTAGTTTTTAAAATGCCATATGGTCCAAATTACATATTAACCACTCCTTACAGCATTATAATATCTGCAGGACGGGAAGCTTCGCATATAAACGCGATGATCAGTTTGAAGGCCAACATCTCCTTGCCAACGGGATGAAAAGTCAAATAAAGTATTTATTTATTACATTAACGAGTCCCCACTGAAAAGAGGTTTACATGCTTTATTACTCATATAAACGAAGTAACGTTTTAATAAACAAAGTAAACTAAAATGACGAACATTCGTAAACTGAGTGTAACGAATTTTATAGTTGGCAGAACAATAACGAAATCATTTTTGTGCGCAAATCTGTCTGGACGTTCAGGAATGTTTACAATTTGAACCGCGAAATTTAACCAATGTTTATAAATTCATTATTTTTTTGTTTCAACAGAAGTGAACAACACGTATAATTAATTTGTCTACGTTTTGCTCTGATGCATTGCGCCCTAACTGCCATATCACACCCGCGTAAATGTGCACGCGAGGCTCTCCAAGCGCACAAGTGTGGATCACAGTTATGCAAATAGCAGCTCTAATATGTAGATGGAGCTTGAGATGCACAGGCACGATATGAATATAGTTTTCATGACTTGTTTGATTTCATTACAAACATAAACTGATATGAACATAACTTGCTTGTTTTAATTTGCGCTCTCTGGTTTCAATGACACCAACCTATTGGGACCAAATAAGAAAGTACATTTCTGTGCCAATGCAAGAGTTTAGCCACGTCGACTGTTTTGTTTTATCACTAAATCTGTAATAAATTGTAGAATTATCCAAATGGCTACACCATAGTCTGTAACTACAACAGAGACAAGACATTTGATGTGTGAGTTTATACAGATTTTAATATTCTCGCATTGGTTATCTAAATACCCAACATTGTTAGAGTTAATCTGTGCGTTGTAGCATTACTTTATGTAATTACATCAGTCCAGAATAGAAATTAAATATATTTATCTAATTACAAATAAATTGGGTGTGCCAGCTCAGTGACTCTGGTGATGCGTTATTTGTACTCTCTTTTTTGATTGATGGCTTATGTAAAGTGAAGCATATCATTACATTTTGGCGTTGGCCTAAAACAATATATTTTTTAAAATAATTGTTTTAATTCCACATAGACATTTTTAAATAACACTTATGAGTGTTTCCATAACTGACATTTTCCCTGACCAGACGCAAAAGACGCGCGTCATTTATCCGTCAGGTTCATTTAATACGTTTAAGATTTATATGGTTCTTAATGCTTATAAATATGTGTACATGTCCAATCTTCCTTGCATTACATAATAACGTATACATTTTTTTTATTAGATGAGAAAATAAACCGATACATATGAATATTTACAAGTGGACATGTACCCAAGTTTTTGTTTTCCAGCGAAACAATTATCTAAATGCATTTGCAATTAAATAGTTTAAAATAACTTCAACATGCTTAAATAAGCTAGACCAAGCGGAAAAAGTCACCCACTCACATAATTAGACGAAGTGCTTTTTGGTTGAGTAGACAAACGCGTAGTATCGAGATGTGAGGGCGACAGGCGTACCTTATACTTGTTTAATGGCGCCACCTGTTGGTTCATGGTATAAAAGCACATACTGTAGGTTGTTAATTCGTTACCTTTAGGGGTTCATAGTCTATAGATAAACTGTGTCCCGATCTTTTTTATTATGGATGTACAAACCACACAGCAACAACAATAAGTCTTTGCTTTACTGTTTCTTTCTTTTGTATAAGAAAATAACTTATTGTCACTATGTCCCTACCTGCCATAAATAAAACATAAACACTGTTCATCACAAACGATAAATGCTTTATTCATATTTGTATAGCCATGGCATAAAAACGATTAAATTACCAAGAGTTAATCAAAGTAATACCATATTACTAAAATTATATTGAGCTGTTTTACTCTTTTTCTTTTGTGCCCAATGGCATAAATGGTTAATGATAATTAAATAAAGCAAAAATAGATGGATTAAACTTAGTTTCTTTTGTTAGGCTTCTTTCTCGCCCCAAAACAATGTTTTGAATTTGTATTGAAAGTAGAGTAAAATATTGTTTTCCTCACAGGAAATAATAAAATATAACGCCATGTGTGTTGTGATCGCATCAGCGCACATGCTTTTTTAAATCTGTGCTGACGTGTCACACCTCCTCGCGTACCGGATGTCGTCACTCGCGTCCTAACGTCACAACCAAAGAGCGCCATTCACAACACGAGAGTGACGCTCTGACCGCGGAAGTGCAACATTTCGACGTGTACATCCCTGTGCTGTGCTTCCGGTTAAGCAAAAGCGTGATCAGCAGTGCTCAGTCTCTCTTCCTTTCCTCGGCTCATAGCAGAGGCGTCTCGTAGGACTCTCCCGGTTCTTTGACCTCCCTCTTTTCTTTTCCCGAACGGAATAATCAATCAGCCCAGTGGACATGGCATCTGCACCGGTTCAGTCCAACCAAGGTTCAGCGCTGCAGCTGCAGAGAGGAATAGTAAAGATGGTAGGAGAACACAGATCTGAGGGTGAAACTATAGCGGGTTGGCTAACTTACTAATGATCATGGGGAATAAGTGATTGTAACGCCTTTAAAAGTTCACATTGTGGGTGCCGTTTATGCATTGTGCCTCCTATTTAATTTACTCCTTCTCGTTAAAGTTTTAGCAGTTGCTTGAGAAAGATAAAATAAGTTGATCCTTTTTCAGCTGTGGTCCAGATGGCCAGTTATGCAACATTATTTTCAATATGTACTTCAACATTTAATGGCGTTTTACCCATTTAAACTTCTGAATGAAGCAAAACATTGTTAAATAACAAATCTAAATCTTTTGCAAATAAATCTTAGTGTTTGCAAATTAGTTGCAGAGATTTCACAACAAGTTCGCCAAACAAACTTTTTCCTCCAAATCTCTTGAGTTTTTAAAGCAATTTAAGATTTAGTTCCTGACTGATATAAACTAATGATGACCTGCAATATCTAGAGGATATTGAAGTAGTTTTTCTGTAACTGTAGATCAAAGTTCAGTGTTGATAGCGTGTTTAGTCGCGTCTGTTCTCGCGCGTCGATCTTTGTAGTGACACAAATATTTAATGTAATGGGATAGGCTCTATAAAATACATGTTTGACTCCGAGTTTAAGCGCATTGTGTTATAAGCTGAGAGTCAGACTGACCAGGCAATGCGAGGCGTCGCAGTTTTGGACTGTTTACTTTGCCTGTTCTGGTAAGTGAAGGGGGAGCAGATACGAGAAACTGACACGTAGGTCTTTGGCCCACTAACACTGGTCCATCAGGAAATCCACTGCACTTCCAAAGATAACCTACATGTAAAAACTAACAAATAAAAAACAATAGGCTTTGTTTCATTTCATCTTAAAATAATTGAAAATATATTTTATTTTTGTAGTCTCCTGGATTCTACAAAAAGTTACAATGGTTTAAGATAAACCATAAATATTTATATAAGATAAACATAATAATTTGTTACAGGTTACTGTAGTAATTGTGGGAACTGCATTTAAAAAAGGATAGTAATGGCGTTATATAATGGCGAAACTATAGTTACCACAGTAAATTGTTGTGAGGGCTATGTCATGGCCTCTCTTAAGCATGATGTGACATAAAATAAAATCAGCACAGCACTTTCCTAGTCTTACTTAACTCCTGGAACAGAGTGTGGTAAATTTGGAAAGGAAAAAACACACATTTTCCGTCCAAGACTGTGGTGACGGAAGCATGTGTATTTATTTAAACAGTCAGTAATTATAAAGGCAGGTCCTCTGATCTCATTCTATGGAGGGAAGGATGAACTCTTCCCTGACTTGAACAGAATTGGCTTGATTGAGCAGTCGGAGCATTAGATATTTATATATTCTGTTTTTTTACACAGAGGATATGCGTTACATTTTAATCTAAAGCTTCTATTCTGCTCTACACGTTCTGTATTATGTAAAATATTCGGTTTTATTTTAAGTCATTATTTAGATTCTTGTATCTGACATCTGATTGGATCAGCCTTCCCCAATAATCTGTAGGCGGTTCCAAAATGTTAAGTGTTAAACAACACAAGGCTTGTAAACATTACTGCTGGTAGTATCACAGATATCTCAAAGGTGATGCTAATGAACACAAACATACAGACAGTGTGTACTGATCTTTAATCTCACAGGGGTCAGACTCCACCCTTAGGAGCGCTGATCTTCTGCCATTGAATGTTTGGCCTTTGTGTTAAGTTGTATTTTACTGATGTTATCATCTTTGGTTTGTGATTGTATTAGTTGTTTAAATGTGGGCCAAACAAACAGGCCCAGAGAGAACTGTGACCTTGCAACACGATCAGATCAGATCCCTCCGGCTATCAACAGTTCTTGGCTAAGTCTTTGTTTGACTTCCAGATTGATTGCTTGTATCACACACTGCCAGTAGTTCTATAATAATTACTCTCCTTAACACTGTTGACATTTCTGATAGTTTATTCATTTAATCAATGACTGGATTAATAAACTATTTATGAAACTCCAACAAGAAGAGTTTCGAACAGTGATGATGTGCGCGTAAACGATCCAGTGTAGCAGTGACAAATGCTGACAGAGATCTTGTCTTGCAGGTCTTGTCTGGTTGTGCTATCATCGTCAGGGGCCAACCACGTGGAGGCCCCCCTCCAGAGCGGCAGATTAACCTGAGCAACATCCGTGCTGGAGCTCTTGCTCGCCGTGCAATTCAAGGCCAGCCAGACAGCAAGGACACACCAGATGAGGTGCTGTATGTGGGCCTCACTCGCCCCATTTCCATCACAATGTTACTTGTTCATCAGCTGGTGCTTGGCCAGGAGACCTGTGAACCACTCTGAAAACTGATGTTTGCTAACTGAACATGCATTACTGCATCAGTCATTACCGCAACAGTCATTTACAGTGTAATAGCCAACTTGATTTTAATAGAAGTAATCTGGATTTGTTTTGCATCAGTTTATCCAGACTAAGTAGATGGAATCCACATCTCTGGTGAGGGCGCAGAACAAAACCAGATCACTTCCATTCACTTTTCTGCAGTGTAAACATGCAACCGTGTCCAGATTAGGTGTGACAATTAACAGATGTTCACTTATTTATATATGCACAAACCCACTGTTTTCAATAAGCTTATAATCATGAAAGCACATCAGCGTAAATCCATTACTACAGTTTTACACCTTGCCAAACAAATTACTTGTGTAAGTTAATGTGTTATTGTTGTGCATTTTAGAGTAAACAGTTTTAAGTTGTTAATGCTATGTCTCCCGGCATTGAATGGCTATAAATTTCTCTGTGTGCGTGTGTTTAGCCATGGGCCTTCCAAGCACGAGAGTTTCTGCGTAAGAAAGTAATTGGCAAAGAAGTGTGTTTCACCGTAGACAAACCAAAAGGCGGTCAGGGCAGAGAATACGGCATGGTGTATCTAGGAAAAGGTAAGCAATATTTATGGTCATTAATATGAATCTTAGTGCAAGGGTCCTGATGTAACACCATTGCATTCTTGATCAGTGACTCACAATTCTCAGAAATGTTTGTAAAATTTATGAGAGCCTTTATGCTTGTATATTGTATTTGTTTTTTGATTAGTTAATAACAACCCTTTATGACATTTGAGTCGGCACTGGCTAGTACATTTTTAATTTTATTTGCCAGACTTTTTACGTAAACTATGCAACTAAAAAATGTTTTAAAAAATTTGGTAGTATGAGTAATTGTAGTAATTGTAGTATGAGAAATGAGTACTTGGGTACCCCACCCAAGTATGCATGTCATGGCGAATAGTGAAAAGATCTGTTACAACACTGTTACAAAAATACATGTTATTAACACATGTTATTAGTACATCTCTAATTCCATGAATTATGAATGTCCTAAATACACAAGTGCTGTATTACAATTGCATCTGTTTGCTCAAAATGCAAGTCAACTTGAACTAAGTTACGCACTTTAAAACACGGACTTTTAAAGCTGTATTCTCTTAGCATTCACCGTCCTCTGTCTGCGTTAAAATTATTCTTCGTGTATAACGTAATCACAGATGAGCGTAATCTGACAATTTACTAGCCATTGCCAATTAAAAACATTTTAGTCACCTGAAATTTGGTGGGCATGAAATGTGGTTGCCTTTGTGAATGATTTGCTCGCATTGTTAAAGGGTTAAATAAGATGCTCTGTGTGTTGTGCTCGAATGTATAAAAGTGTTGTTATAGTAACATGTTCCTTCTGGGTTTGATTTCTCCAAAGACACATCAGGAGAAAATCTTGCAGAGTCTCTTGTGGCGGAGGGTCTCGCCACAGTGCGCAGAGAGGGCATCAGAGGAAACAAGTAAGAAACCTGCGTTCTATCATTTCCTAACCACACAGAGGAAAGCTCTGTTCAGCATTGACTGGTGTCAGTACGGATCATGCACCCATTGTCACACTGTTTGCGGTGCCACAATTGCCTGCATTCATTTTTGACTTGGGTTGTTGTGATGCCACAATGGTTGTATTGTGACAAAAAGTGTCATTTGTTTCCCATAGAGTGGCGATAGCTGTGCATTCACAGTTAAAACTGTCTTAGACATCGCTATAATATTAATTCTATTGATCTTTTGCTCCCCCTTTTGGTCACACTTGTTCATTACATGTCCATCCTCTCTGGCCCTTTCCCTTATTCATTCCCACCTAGCAATAGTGTAATATTGTCCTAAGCTTTGGGACTTAATGACGCATGTGTGGGCTCTGTGAAATGGCCCTGAACAATTGCCAGTGGAATCTGTTTGCTTTAGGTTCATTTTCCTCACAGGAGATGATGCCGTAGGCCCTGCTGCTTTCCTCACAGCCCCAAACAGCCTTCTCATTAGCCAGGCCTGCTGTGAACCATCACAGCCCACTGGATCAACTATCATCATTTTGAAAAGAAGTCGTGTTTAAACCTGGGCCGCGCTCTGCCCATCGGCTCTCAATTAGGCACAGGCTGGTTGGGCTGAATGCCCACTCCCATCCCTCTGACACACTCATACTGTCTTTTCAGAAGATGAAGAGAAATATCATTTTACAAGACAAAGACAGCTTAAGATTGTAGCTGAGATTTGGCAGGACTCTATTTCCTGTACTTTACATTTACATTTTACATTTAGGCATTTGGCAGACGCTTTTATCCAAAGCGACTTACATTGCATTATACTATACATTGATCACTATACATTGAGTATGTGCAATCCCTGGGATCGAACCCATGACCTTGGCGTTGTTAACGCCATGCTCTAACCACTGAGCTACAGGAAAGCTGTACTTAAAATGTATGAAGGTTTCAGATAATTGGAACTTTGGGCATGGCATATAACAGGCAGAAAGGTACTTTCCTTTCACATTTGCACCGTCAGCCTTGTATTATGGCATGAGTGGGTTTTAAATTGGGACTGGGGATTATTAAGTGTCAGAGATTTTCATTGTTGTCTACAGGAAGTCCAGTGTCTTAAAAAGTCACTACACCTAGTCACACCCATGGACTGCCCTCTGTGTTTTTACCGACTGTCTGTTGGATATTGTACCCAAAACTGGGAAACACTTTTGCAACTAGAAATCATTTTGTCCAATTGCAACATTGTCTTGGTTTCAGATTGCATTTGAAAGCTACCAGGCTGATATTATGAGCAGCTAATTGCTATATATTACTAGGTTTTTATGGCTTGCCAGGTTTGTGTCGTCAAACATTACATTACAAACTTACAAGGTGAGGAAAACAATGAAGGAAAGATTTCACCAAAAAATTTCAAAAGATCTTAACAATTTTAAGTATTCAAAGTTTTAGCACTTGACAGCAATACTTGAAAATAGATTTTAAGTATAACTGTAAATTCTGATATGTTTTCAGTCTGTAAAAGAATTATTCTGATCACATTTTGAGTTTACATTAAGTCTAAACAGTTTTTTAGTTGTTTTAAACCAAAAATGTGTTTAGTATAGACTTGCAAGTACTTTTTGTGCCAGTTTTCTGTGCGTCTATTTCCTCTTTAAAGTAATACTCCACCCAAAAATGAAAATTGGTCTGTAAATTACTCACCCTCAAGGCCGAACAGAATCTGTTGAAGTTAAAGTAAAATTATGTTAAATAATATTCTGTCTTTACACAGCTTTATAATGGCAGTGAGTGAGCCTGAGATTTTAAAGCTCTAAAAAGGGCATCCATCCATCATAAAAGTACTCCATACAATACCAGGAGGTTAATAAATGCCTTCTGAAGCCAATCAATTTATTTGTAAAAGAAAATTATTACTATTTTAAGGGGTTTTGTGAAAGAAATGGGGCATTTCAATGTAAACATATCTGTATGACTACACTGAACATGGCTCCACGTCAGTGGATTTCATTGGTTCATGACTGCGTGTTTCATTATGATGCTAGTTATGAGACACGAGAGCCAATGAGAATGTTATTGATGAAAAAAAAGTAATGTTCACCTAGAATGCCTTCAGAGTAATTTATGGGCCAATTTTCATTTTTGGGTGGAGTGTTCCTTTAAGACTCTTAATTATTATTGGCAGTGCTGCTAAGACCGATAGAGGTTTATTTAAAATCTGACAAGTCTCTGCTGTGGTCAGCCAGTTTAATTCTCTTTCAAGATAATGATGGCTTTAGAGCAACAGAGGAATTAATTGAAACGTGTTGGCTTTTGATAGTGTTGGCTCATTTAAAGAGCTTATCAAGGCTTCAAAAAGGCTGTATTCACTGAGAGACTTCCTCCACATCTGTTGCTCAACACATTGAAGTCCAGAGAGAAAAAAATGCAAACCGGAGTTGCCAATTTTATGCTTTGGTTACACTTTGGTTTGTAAGTTTATATTTACTGGATTTTGTGAACCTTTGTGTGTTTCAGCCCTGAACAGGCCAGGCTGTGTGATTTGGAGGACCAAGCAAAGGCCTCCAAAAAAGGTCTGTGGTCTGAGGGTGGAGGTTCACACACCATTCGAGATTTGAAGTATACGATTGAGAACCCTCGCAACTTTGTTGACTCCCTTCACCAAAAACCAGTCAACGGTAAGATGAGATGAGCTTTGTTTGTGCATCACTAATTCTACTTAGGGCATCTTTTTACTGTGGCAAGTAAACAACCACCCAGTACACCCTAGTAATGCCCTATAAAACTACTTGGAACATCCTAATCTCCACTTAGCAACACCTTGAATACCACCCACATGAACCCCAGCATATTGGTGTTACGTTTTTAACAGGCTAGCACCACTCAAAGTGTTTATTTTAAAGGCACAGCATGTGAAATTTTTGTATTTAAGTATCCAAAAACCTCTTGTACAGTGTTAAGTATTTGTAAATTCAGAGAAATTTACAATTTTAAATAGTGCTTCGTCCCTTGTCACTTGTCACCTGTCAATGTAATAGCCCCGGTATCCACTTGGCATAGAATTCGGCAGCATTGTGACTCGTGATAAAATGCGGAAGTTGTTGTTTTACACCATCAACCATGGATCACAAGTTTTTGTTTTCATTTGCAGAAGATAACTTATTAATTATTAATTATTATTACAAATTAAATGACCCAAGAAGAGTCTTGGACAAGATAAGACAATAAATGAGAATCAGTTTTATTTATGTAGGTTATATATAAATAGTAAATCACCTTTTTTACGAATGCTGGGGGTAGGTACAAATGTATGTTTACCGTGTTTGTTTTTAACATGTAAAACTGTGCTGCATGTCCTGCCATTTAACTTGATAAATAAAGTGACATGTAGTAATTCGATAACATTATGTTACTTGTATCTAATTGAATAATGAAAAGGCCATTTGGTCAGATGTAATTGTTTTGGCACGTAATGTATTGTTTTGAATATGCGATCTCTAGTGCTAAAAATTATGCCAAATAATTGTGCCTTTAGTTAATCAGACTAGTTCTTTACAACATAAGCTGTAAAGCTACATTCTCTTGCGCAATAGTCAGTAGCTCTTGCACTCTGTAGTTTTTGGTGAATACCCATATTGCCCTCTGGCTTAGTGTTTTACTTCCCCTTTTTCAAAACCTCCCTTCTCCTCTTCACACAGCTCATTTCTCCAATTCAAATGAAATACCAACACCGCAAATAAACGTCACTAAATGCCATAGAACAATGCCCTGTTTCCCTCAATCATTAATGGGCTTATTGAAGGCTAATCGAAAGTCAAAGTTGTGTCAGTATTTGTAACATTGTTTCAAATCAACACACTTAACCACATGACCTGTGGTAACATGGAAATAAATTATCTGCCCAGTGGATTTTTTTATCACTGCTCTTGAGGAGCATTAATGGAAATTGAGCTGTGAGATCTACAGAGGTGCATTTTGTAGACCTACTTATAAATGAAGTGATGCACAATACACAAACGATGTGTAATTTTTCAGTTTGTGAAACAAACACTTAATAAAAGTTGTTTTAATCCTTCCTTTTCACGCTTCCTGTTGTTGTTATACCCGGGACAGCCATTATTGAACATGTGCGTGATGGCTGCATGGTCCGAGCTCTTCTGCTGCCTGACTACTATCTGGTGACAGTCTTGCTGTCTGGAGTCAAGGTGAGCTTTAGTTGTTCTTTACATATCTGTCATAGTTTCTTTCAGTGGAACCTTACATTTCTCAGTCCTTTTAAATTTGTTCTTTTATATGTATGTCTTGATATGTAGTTTAGACTGTATGTCGTTTCTCTGGATGTTCTTCTGTTTAAAATTACTTTAAATTGCTTCCTGGGGGTTCCTCACGAAGATCCAGTAGATGTAACTTTTCTGTAATGTTTATGAAAATCTGTCTCCAGTGTCCTACATTTAAACGGGAAGCGGAAGGCAGCGAGACCCCCGAGCCCTTCGCGGCAGAAGCAAAGTTCTTCACAGAATCCCGACTGCTCCAGAGAGATGTTCAGATCATTCTGGAATCCTGCCCCAACCAGGTCATCTTGGGCACCATCCTGCACCCGGTATGTCATGTCGTTCCAGACCAGCTGTCTGAACTGTCTCTGTCTATCACTTTGACCGCACTA
>JAZGTJ010010657.1:0-17847 GCA_036877575.1 Botia almorhae
AATTTTACAGCTTCATAGAGTTAATAGAGTTTTCCGTTATAATTGTTGACATACTCTAAGAATATGAAGCTATAAAATGAATGTACATCGTAGAGCTGTTTTTTCCTGAAGCAACCCCTTAGGCCTTTTTTTCTGTTTAGGCTGAGAAGGGATGTTTATATAAACCCTTACAAAATGTTCCATGGTTTTACAATAGCAATACTAACTGCTGTATTAACTATGTTGTTTTAGTACATATGTTCTATATTCGTAACACATAGTAGTTATTAAAAACATAGTGTGCCAGTGTGCACCCCTTGTAGGGACCCCATAGGTTATATTAATGCCTCATAACCTCTCTCACCCACAAGCAATGATTCTAAGAAAACCATTTCTTTAATTTTCAAATAATAAAATAATTGTCAGTAAAGAGAGAGAGAACAGCACAGAACAGTGTAAGCAAGCAGTTGTTGGCTTCTACCAGACCATCCATCAGACAAACTAAAGGTAGAATTACTCTGACAGGCAAAATCAATGCAAAATCATGTGTTAGCAAGACCTTTTCAAAGAATACAAGAGCACAAAGATATTTACAGCACGCAAACAAGGAACAGAAAACAACAGCTAACAAATTAAGCACTATTATAAAGGCTAGTGTGTACAATGGCATCATTCATGTTATATTAAATGCACAATTTAAATCAGTACGTCCTTGTGGATTTTGTGAAAAGTTTTCAGCCAAGAGAGTATAAAATTTTTAATGAAAGTGAGTAGCAGCAACAGCACCCAATCAAAACACATCTGAAGAAAACAGGTGGCCAATGAGTGAAGAGAAAACACACGACTTATATTTGAGAACACTGGACAGTGAGAAAAACGTTGACAGGCATATTGTATTTGCTTGACACAAGTTTATAGTGAACCACACAGTTTTAACACCTTGAACTTACATCCTCTAATGGCTCACCACCCATTTCCCTTCTGGCTATTGCTTTACCCATAGTGATACACATGCTGCCATTAGGGAGACACTCAGCCTTCTGCTGCCTGGGGCCCATCAGGAGCATATGGAGGGGAGAGACAGGAGGAGGGTGGGTAATGAGTGATGAGGCGGCAGAGGAGAAAGGATAGAACTAGAGAGTGATTTGTACGGCTGAAGTGAAAGAGAGCAAGCAGAATGCTGAGGCATACTAATATAAAATCTCTTTTCCAAAAGAGAGAACTTAACTGACACACACACACACACACACACAACACTCATTTACATATGAAGACACACTCACCAAGAAAATCACCAATACAAAACACAAATGAAAAACTGTCATGTGGAAAGAAAGAAAAAATAACTAATGATGTTTTTCTCTTCATCCAATGCCAATGAAAACAAAGCATAAAATTGCATATAATATAAAATGTCAAATGTTCTTCCTGATAATGATAACAGGTTTTAAGGGAATCAGTTGAGCTGAAAATGATTCACTGTTGAATATCTACCCATTTACTTATACTGTAACTTTTCAAATGAATTCACTGTTGAAATAAAATCCCCTTAAATGGTTAATCTAAACTCATCTATTTAATAGAGAAGGTACAATTCCTACCTGCTGTCTCTTTCCTGATACCTTCTGGTACAAGACATAAATCCCACTAAAGCCTAGCCAGTAGATCTGTGTATCAATTACATACATGCACAAATGCACTAAACACACCATATCACAAGCAGTTTACCTAAACTGGTTTAAAGCACAAACTGATTAATCCGTGTTTTTACAGTGGCCTCTAGAGGTTGGCTGTTTACCGACAACACCAAGAACCTTTTGCTTTATTCATCACAACCAGAAAGTAAATAATAAAGTATTCTACATTTAATCAAAAGGATATTATTTAATCGGGCCAAAGTTTTAGCCCTCTATCCAGTGTAAAGAGCAATTCAGAATAAACAGTGTGTGAATCAGTCTGTGGATTTACATAGATTTACTGAAAAACAAAAAACAGCAAATTGGTAAGAAATGTATGAAATCAACTGTGTTGGAGGTGGTGCCAGCGGTCAGATGATGTTAAACAACTTCAATTATTCCATAATTTCCCCCCTTCCTCTCTGGTTACAACTCAGAATGACAGAGAACAGAGAGAGGAGACCTTTCACCACTGCTGTATAATTGCTATTACTGCCTAGGGGCCATCAAAGTGACTGGAAAACAACTCTGTCTCTAACAAGTCCATTACAGATGACTCACAGAACCAGAAACACACTCACTCACAGACATACACATATCACAGCAGTGGAGAAGCGCAGCAGAGTACAGTCAGCCCAATGCTGTGTCAGGGTTGGGACAGATTAACAGCTTACTTGTTTAATAACATGATTTTTAATTAAATTAAACAAGAGATCGCCACCCCATCTACCCCTCCGCATTAACACAGTGGAGACACATCCCATCTGTAAGTAGAAGAGCAGAAGTGTGTGTCTTAGTGGGGCTCTGGCTTATGTGTGTGAATCAGTGTGGATCTGTTCTTTAATATGCTTCTGGAAACCATCAGAGACATCATTAAAAAGAGTGAGATAACTCCTCGTCATCTGTTCTCAGATCTGCTCACTTCACAGACCTCCAGTCTAGCAGAACATTTTCACGTCAAATGTTTTCAGTTAACTGCCAACATCAGACATGTGCAGTAATGGTAAATCGCATATAACAAAACCCAACTGAAAAGAAATATACTGACGTGGTAAGTGGTTTCACTAGGAATAAAAATAGTTGTGATGGTATCTGCTTTCATTGAATCTGTGATTTTTTTGTCTTGAATCTATGCTAGCTATGCTAGGAGATAATGAGCAAAATACCGCTCATGATAATGTGCATAAAATACTATATATGTATTTGGTTGTGATGTATAATGTGGTTGTAGTCTATAAAATTGTTGTTGTGAATTCTGATTATTTAAATACCTCACACACACACAAAAAGAAGGCAATAACTTGTCAAAAGCGTGCAACAGGTACACATACACACACACACACACACATTGACATACAAGCAGAGACAGTCCATCACTGTCTTCATGAGACACAGACATGGACCTTGTCTAACTTTGCAGTTTTGAAACTTTTAACCAAACACCTGGCTCAAAGACGGGTTTAATCATTTACAGTATGTGAGATAAAGTCCTTAAAGTGAGATGGAATGGAGAGATTTGGGGTTATTTTCCACAAGCAAGTAAAATCGTTAAATGTTAAATGTAAAAAGAAATCAAACGTCTAAGAACAAAACCACAGAATCTCGATTAAATCTTGAAACCTCCTCAAACAGTGTTTGACATCTCTAATAACTTCACTGTTATACAATCACAGCAAAGAGCAGAAGGGCTCAACATAAGAAGTTTTGGATGGAATCATAACCAGAGGCAACCATTTTCTCTCCTTGCCTTTCCTTTCTTTCTCTCTCTGGCTCTTTCTTTATGACATGCTGAAATAACAGGCTGTGCCAGGTCAGATGTGCTGGAGCTTTACGCGTGCATCTCCACTCATCTCTTCACCTCACAGCAACGAAAGAGGCAGAAGAATCGACCCATTTTCAAGATCTCTCAAAGAAGACAAGCAGTGCTGCTCCACACAGCCCACTTCACACACACAAACACTCCCACACACAAACCAACACGCACACACACACAAATGCACACACACACATACACACACACACAAATAAATCTATTTTGGGTCTTCTTTAAAAATACTTAATATCTATGAAACATGATTAGTTGTCAATACAGTTCAGACATTTATTGCTTTTCCATTCATTTAATGATAGACTTCATTTTAAAGGAACTGAAACAAATAATTCAAAGTGGATGATTAGTCTGTTCCTTCATTAGATGTGAGGCACCGCATTTAAGCCTGTTATGGGAGACTGGAGCTGTGTAATGATGATGTCATAATGATGTATAACTTGAGGATAAAACCTGATTAGGCTTCTGACTGTGAAATTAAATTCAATGAGTCATTTGAGTCTATACAACTAGGCATTATGCATATAAACATGCTTTCACTGTTCACACACACACAAGCCCTATTACACATGTTCATATTCATGTAAACAAATATGTAAGCTAATGTATAACACACATATATCTGCATTAAATTTGCATTAAAAACACCCTGCAGTTTCTCTGGCTGACCTCTCTGCTGGTAAGCAGAAAGACTGTGGGACATCAGAACATAAACATGATCTTACCTTTCCATTTGTAAATGCTAAGTGACAAAAACTATTTTTGTACACAACAGCCCAGAGTCAAAAGAAATAGGCAAATGTAAACAAATTAATCTTAGTCTAAATCTACAGACCTAAAATCAAGCAGAACAGGCGCTCAGGTTAAACTGACACAGTGAAGCCATGAAAAGCAGACAGTCTATGTAAATGAAATAAAAAGGTGGCTGGAGTTCTAAATAGAAAAAGGATGATGCAAATATTGCACAACAAGATGTGTGTGTGTGTTTGTGTGTCTGTGCAACGTGCTTGTGACCTCAGATTACGTCTAATATCAAATTTCACAAATGCACTAGCGCACCTGTACACAAAAAACGGTTTTAATTCAGCACAGTCATTGCGTGGTGAGCAATGCATTCTGGGGAAAAACAAACATTGGAACAGGAGAAAAAAGCAAAGGGGAATAACTCAAGTTGTTTGCTGTAAAGGAGACTTGTTGGTCACCATGACAACCCACAGAATTCTATAATACATTTCTCTGCCCTTTTCTTGCTCGTATGAATGCACAGAAAAGCTTGTTATTAGCAATTCTGAAATCCAGACTGTAAGAATGAGGCAGACAAACACTATACTGTAGACCTGGTGTACAAAGTCTTAAATAGAGACTGTGGGTGGTACTGTAATTGCTAAAGAGCTTTGCTGCTAAGAAAAAGTCCTTAGGTTTGATTCCAGGTAGAGGCAGCTTTAGAAATGGCCTCTGTCAACTGTCTGCAAGTCACGTCCCACATGTGCAGTGGAAAGGATGAGTCATGATGTTTTGGGCTGATACAGTTTATCAGGGATAGGGGCGTTGTGTTCAACAGTGTTACATTTGTTTTTGAAACGAATGTTTCCTTCATTGATCCGGTTATATTGACTTTGGCTCAGACACTCACCGTGAGTACCTCCTGTGAAGTTATTATTGAGTATTATGGAGTTATTATTACACAGGTAAGAATATACAATGCATTTTTGGCTTTCCATTTAAATCCTTAGCAAAAAGTTGCAAAAAGCATATTTTTCTGATATGGTGAATAGGGGGAAATAACTAACAAAAGTTAATGAGTGTGTACAAAATTTCCCTTCTGGGGTCAATATTTGGAAATTTGGAGATCAACATTACAAGGCCTGGTGTTGCCCATTTTCCCTGCTGTTGTTGATATTCCACAAGGTTGTCCCATGAGCCCACTCTAAATCTCACACATATTTTCATTCTCTCCTGCTCTCTCTCGCTCTCTCTCTCTCTCAATCCCTCATGGTTGCCCACAGGGAGTGGCACATGGAAAGAGGATGGGGTGGGGCAGCCTCACAGATGGACTGGTGGGTAGGTTTCCGTGGTTACAGGCGAGGAAGAAGAAGGACGAGGAGCCATCTGGCAGTGGTTTGGTGAGATGACGTGTCTTGCTCCTCACCCACAACACCCACAATTCACATGGCAACCTGCCTACTGCTCTACCAACTGTTATACATACTACCAGTAATAACACTACAGGTACAGCTGCAGGTAACTCCAACACCTGCTCTAACAACTGTAAATATACCAACTTGCCATAATCTGCTAGCAATGCCTCTGCCTGCTCTTCAATAAACTACATGGTAGTTTTGCTTACTTTTCTATTTACTACAGGTGATTATGGCTGTATAAAAAATGACCAGCATGCACTGTGGCAGTAAAATACTGCCAAAACAAACAAGACTTGTTACTTCAATAAGCCATGCACAAAACACATAAAATAATTTAAAACTGCTTACTTACTGTTTGTGTTGCCAAAAGTTTTCTGTGAGGGTTAGGTTTGGGGGTGCGGTTAGGGGATAGTAAATTTGGTTAGCTCACTATAAAAGTCATTACACTTTTAAGCCCCTGTAAACCACATATGCTAGTTGGTGTGTGTGTGCATGTTTGTGTGTGCATATATAAAAGCATATACACAGATACAGTATAAGCACACTGTGGTATATGTGATAAGTCAGTGTTCATCCAGTGTAGTGTTCATTTTTTATTCACATTTCATTTTTTTTATCAAAAATTACAAAAATGATCCATGGTTAAATTTTCCTAAGGCAGTGGAGGTGACAGAACCACCCCTTCTAAAATCTCAAATGGCCTGTTAGTGCATGTATGTGTGCTGCAAGGGAAGTTAATTTCTGCTGTTGTGAGAGGGGTGCAACTGGTAAACTTCCTATCTTTATATCGATTTAAAATCACCTTACTTGAGACCACCTTCACTTACATAATCACAACCTCATTACAAGAGAGACTACAAAACTTAGATC
This sequence comes from Botia almorhae, assembly GCA_036877575.1. Taxonomy (NCBI): domain Eukaryota; kingdom Metazoa; phylum Chordata; class Actinopteri; order Cypriniformes; family Botiidae; genus Botia; species Botia almorhae. The sequence goes on from JAZGTJ010010657.1 coordinate 6,495, forward strand.
AGTGTTTAACATAGAATTTACCCAACAGCCACAAAAACATTACAAACAGAATTGTCTAAATCCAAAAGGCAGTGATATATTGCATGTAAACTGGAGAGAGAGAAACACCCAATAAAAGTGGGGCACAAGAAGAGGCTGGTCACGATAGGAGAGCAGGAGGAAGTGGGAAATGGGGAAAGGAGGGATGAATTATGGGCGACCCGAGCTGGAGGAATGGGGTGTGACAGAGAGCTTGAGGGATTTTGTGGAGCACTTGATATCTTGTTAGTCTTAACCTGGCTCTGTGATTGGCTGAGAGTATCACATAGCTCATGTTGAACAGGTGTATTCTGGTACGTGGCACTGGAGCATTTATCATCACATGGCCCCTGAAGTGCCAAGCACAACTTCTTTCTCTCTCACTACCCAAACCCAACAAAGATCCATGTGCCTCCTCCTCTCCCTCTATCCATTTCTCCTGAAATCTAGCACAAAGCCAAATGCTTATTAGACTATTGTACTATGCCTTAATGACTATTCAGTATTCATGAATGTACCTTAATGTACCTTTTATCCAGTACCATAATCACCATTTCCTTTGCATAAATCATCAGGTCATAATCAGCTTACGTAAAAAATCCTTGATCCATCCATATCTACATACGACCTCTACGACATATGCAGTGCTGTCGTACATAAAGTATACCAGATATATCCTCTCCACTATACTATACTATACACATACCACATGCTGCCTCTCTCTGCCTCATAAACTGTTCTTCTTTTCCTTGCAGTTCCTTCTATATTTTGTCTTTCCCTCTAGACATCATCTTTCTTTTCCTTTCACATGCTCCCTCCAGCATCAATGCTTCTTAACCAGCGTTTCTGTCTTTTCCCTAAATCCACTAATCGGTGGAAGAGGAAACGCTCTCTCTCCCTCTACAGACTTGCATGCAAGCCTAACTAGCACTTTGAGGTTCTTCCTCAAACCGTCCATGCTTGCAACAAGCCAAATGTGTTTACGATTGTCCACATTGTCCCAATTGATTAAATGGTCATTGTGAATTAACCGGCAGCACCTGCATCACACAACTTAGAATGGAACGAGATAATCACTTAATAATGTGCAAAAACAGACACTGAAGCTCAAAATGATTCCAAGAGCACTAACTAATATTCACAAATAGGACAGACACAGAAAAAAGGCAAACATCCAAAAGATCATAATGCTTCCCCTGGCAAAGTCATTTCCAATTCATGAAACCATATAAAAATGAAAATGTATTGGGAAAATAAAGTTTAAGATGAAAAAGAAGTGAATTTTCGTCCAACCTGCCTCCTGTTGTTCCTCATTTCTTATTACATTCCCTATCTCGTCTGCACAGCTTTAGCCCGCCATCTTTCCTTAAATATATCCTGTCCCAAAAAACACAGACCACACCACCGGAGATTTCTGAGGCATTGACAGAACCGACCGAGAGAGAGAGAGAGTGAATAAGACAGAGAGAGATAGAGAGAGAGAGAGAGAGAGAGAGAAAAGCTATGGCCCTAGCGGGATGGTTGGGTTGGTTACAGAAAGCTGGCACTTCCTGACAATCTCTCTCTCTCTCCCTCACTCTGTCTTTATGCGTGTTCCTTTTTGTCCATCTCTCTCTCTTTCTCTCATATCTTCAGTCATTATCTACAGTTCACTGCATGGTGAACAGAGTAGAGGGGAAAGAAGCTATTACCAACCTAAAACTGCACCAACATGTGCTTATGAAAGTGTATGCAGGGAAAGATTGAATGTGTGTGTATGAGAGAGAGAGAGAGCGAGAGAGAGAGCGAGCGAGAGAGAATCAGCAGACGGAGGTGTTGTTCAATCAGTGGGTGACGGATAAAGGCGGGATGTGTCACTGAGGAATCAGTAATATCTAACCTGGCTACCTGACAGTCCCACTGAGAGAAAACTCACACAAACAGACACACACAGACACACACACACACAGTATGTAACATGCACAGTCAAAGCCTTCTACATAACAAGAATACGGACATATTATATTTGTAAAGCACAAAAAAGACCATTAGACGATGGAAGCAGTAGAGTAGTGTAGGTATGTGTTCCAGTTCCTGTATCTCAACTGGTAGAGCATTACGTTAGCAGCACAAGATTGTGGGTTTGATTCTCAAGGAAAACACATGCTCATCAAAGGTACTTTCAATGCACTGTAAGCATCTGCCAAATGCACAAATGTAAATGTGAATTGTCATTGAATTGGAAAACTGACCTTAAGAGGCACATAAGAGAGATGTTGCCCCTAGGCTATGGTCAGTACCAAGCTAGCTGATTTCAGCTGAGTTTGAAAATTCAGCTTTATTTACATAGCCTTGGTGCAGCAGGAGATCGTTTGAACAGCCCCAGCGACTCAATTCCCCGCTGAGTTAAAAGCCCTGCTGACACCCGACAACATCTAGCATGCTTGAAGTTATCACGGGCAGTGAGTGGGTTGGACTCTCTCTGTTTTGGCAGTAACCAATGAGATTCTTCTCAGACTAAAGAAATGACAAGCCATTGTCCTGCTCCGATCTTATCCACACGCTTTTCTCTGCAAACACAAAGCCACATCACAAAAGCCTATTGTTATCCACACTGACTGAGTAACCAAGTGTTTTTCTGGGGTTCTCCTACACTTTAATGACTAACACAATGTTTATATAACGCACCTCTTTTCCTCACTACAGCTGTGCATAAACTGCGTCCTAATACGGTCCATTGTAACTGTTTATGTTCACACAACACTTCTGCTCTTATTCTGCTCAGTTAACATGACAGGGAATTAAAGAAAAACATGGCATTTCAGCAATAACAGTCGGTAGGTGTGACACCCCCTACCACCACTGAAATATTTTAAAATTGACTAGTGGGAAATATACATGTATGCATGAACAGAAAATTCCCTCATCACCTGCTGTACTGAGCTTTTGCTAACAGAGACCCAATATAGACCAAAACACTTTGATCTTTATTCACAATAGAGCAAAATGAATCAAAGAACTACTGTTTAATTCATTCATTCAACTTGACTTATCTTCAGATGAGAGCTCCACTCACGTCCATAATTAAGGAGCTTCCAGTATGATGTGCTGTGATACATTTGTCTGTTGACTAACTGTTCCCTCAGTAAAACCCAAGAATGTTGCCTGTTTCAGATATTGTTCAAGAGAAGTAAACTTCTGATAGATCTTCATTAATGAATGTCTAGAATGTGGGAGGGTGAGGTAGCTTTTGAAAGTCAACAACGGTGGCAGATTTTTCTTCTCTGCCTACGTCATTTTTTTATCACCCTTAGAAGTAAACACACTTTTGTGGCACTGAAAACTGATTAGAAACACAAGCGCATACACCAAACCAACAAGTTGGCAGAAAAAGAGTGAAGACGCTTTGATATTGATTATTTCTTAAGCAATGAAGTCTGAGAGCGGTTTCACCCACAAGGCCAGGACACAAAAAGAGGCATGTGGCATTAATTCTGTCATTTAATGAGATTAGTAACTGATACTTCCTTACATTTTATTAGCATGACCTTGAACAGCTTACAAGACTCTTTGCGCACTCGATGTGCTTACAAATTCCAGCACTTACATGAATGCCTTATATAAAAGTATTCAGAGTGTTTAACCAGCCTTTTTTGCAAAGTGGTTTGGTTTCATGTTATTAGATGCTCTGACTTTACCCACTTGGATTATCAAAGGATTTTCAATTTTCACATATCAGACACGTCATGTCTATGCCATGTATTAAAGGAATTCTGGGGAATATCTTGCTTTTTTGGGACAGGAAGCGTTCTTTGAAGCATGAGTGCACAGACAGTTTTCTCTGCAGAGGTGTAGACCCCTTGCTCCCCTCTGCTGTGTTTTAATTGGCCGCTGTCAGGACCTCTTCACCCCAGGAACTTTAATTATCATTGAGCAAATGTGAGTGCGTTTTAGACAGCTAATTCCTTTAACATATTTTACATCTGCTAACTTTTGTGAATTCAGTTTTAAATATGAGAATTCCCTGTTCTTTAAGTTCAGTAAACACATACATATGTAATATTAAACACATATTTTACACATTTTCAGAGGTACTGATAATACACAGTTACTGTATTTATCTTCTCACAATGCTCAGTGTATCAGTGCTGTGTATTTGTGAGTGGTAATTAACTAGCTGTTAGTGTGGACTCACACTGTTTCAGTCATGCACTAATTAAAGAATCGTCTGTTATTTCTAGTGAAAGACAGCAGACATCAGTGCTCAAAAAGCACACTGGCAGGATGCACATAAATTACACAAATTTACTCTTGCCACCCTCCGGCAGATCCACTTGATGTATATCATTTAATGAATATTCAATCAGAGAACTATTTTTTGCCCAAAGCCTGAGATTCTATAGCCAACGATCCCTAGAAACCCGCTGTGAGAGTGTTACTTCCCTAAAGTGATAATCTTATGAGGAAATTGAGGGGGAAAATAGTTTTTTTTAAAGATTTTTCTAATTTTTCTCCACAAACACGCACAAGCTGTAGGCCTATATACAAACTTCCTCAAGTAAAACTTTTCAAAATCATTACTCCTTTACACGCCTACCAAACCAATTAAAAGCAAATGCATATTCACAAGTTCCTCCAAGTACAACTTTGAGCTGATTTATTTCCATTTCTGTCTCTTGCACAGAGTCTCTCTCTCTTATTTACATTCACATTTATCTGAGTAGAACACCAGAACTGAGCACAAACAGCACTGACCAGCCCAGACATACTGTGGCCCAACAAAAATGAACAAATCTTTTTACATTGCATAACAAAAGTTGACCACATTGACCAAATACTTTAGAGGCCAAGGTATAAAAGTGAATAAAAAAAATTAAAGTTTTGATGTTTCTGTGTGTGAGAAACTGACAAGCTCTCAGAGACCGATAACAAATTCACCAGACAACACTGTGAGACCACAAACATTGCCAGTTACCCAGACATCTAGATCCAACAGTGCTGAATAATTTAAGAGCGGCACATGGCAAAGTTGACTCTACTCTGTAATCAACATTTCTCAGAGCAGCACTAGAGGGACAATAAGTAAGAAAATATGAAGGTGTAATAGGATTTAAAATCTATGACACACACTTTTATCGTAACCCTACATGAGAATGTGTGCACTTTGTATGACATTGTCCACTGCGGTTCTGTTCACACAGCACAGACTAAGCAAACTTGTGAATCCTGAAAATTAAGGGTAGTCACTTTCATTAATAAACAAACTGTATGTGAACAGAACTGTATGTAGCATTCTAACAGGACTGAAACTGTATTATACAGATGTGGACTGAAAGCATACAGGACTCAGAGCAGACAGAAGAAGGACTACAAATCCCAGTCAACATGGACACAAACAAGCAGTTTCTACTAAGTATAGGGTAAGATAAAAGGTTCAGTTAGTCAAACGATATGACAAACCGCCACAAGAGAGAATGCTTGACTAGCAGGACACACCATGAGTGTTAAGGAGTGAAAGACATAGAGAAGGTGAAAGAGAGACACAGAGAGAGTGAGAGAGAGCGAGAGAGAGAGAGACTGAGTCTGACTAAGCTGTGTGTGGGTGTATGTAATGTCTAAGCATATCTACAGTATAAATGCAGGCTAATATGTAAATGTATATAGGTATATGTTTCTGTACCTGATTTATGCATATCAGTAAACACATATGTTGATGCATTTGGCATAGGTTGTCTTACACACAGATAACCACCCATGACAGTATCACTGTCAGGTTACACGAGGCCAGGCAGCAGACCATTAGCTCCTCATTCCAGAGGAAATAGGATTTCAGTTTTGGAGAATTTAAGTGTGTAATTATCTGTGGCTGCCAGCTGCTATTATCATCACACACAACAGTTACAAATTAAGTAAACAAACTTTAATAACAGATTTTGTGTGTGTGCACAGCAATAGGGCAGTGTGGGCATGTGTCTTGCCTGATACCGAAGGCCTGAATGTATTCTGTGATGTTTTCTCCGATTCAAAAGTTTTTTAAACATTTTTATGGCAAGTTTTGTGGCAAGAAGCGTGCATACACACACACACACACACTCACATGCATATGCAAGGTGTCTTTAAAGCCTAAGAATAACAAATTAACCACAGAAAAAGAATGTCACGCATGGATATCTGTCATGTAATGCATCAGTCACACATCCAAATACATATGTACAAGCTCACATACACACATTCTGGCAGCATAATGAGAGAGAGCTATTTCAAAATGCAATAGAGGTAGAGAGAGAGAGAGAGTGAGAGTGAGAGAGAGAGGGAGTTTAACCTTAGAGAAAAATTCATGATTTTAGTGTTCAAACACTTTTCTGAATAATTTCAGTTGTTATAAAAGGTATAAGGGTACACCCATATCAAAGTATCACCTTTGAGTGTTCAAATATTGATCTTGGAAAGGTCAGTTCTATATTTATGAATCTGTGTGTGTGCTGGTTTATCTACCACTGTGGGGACCACATGTCCCCACGAGGATGGTAAAAGTCACACATACCTACATTGTGGGGACAAGTCAGAGGTTCCCATGAGGGAAACTGATTATGAAACATACTAAATGATGCTTTTTTTAATGTAAAAAAGCAGAAATGTTTCTGTGAGGGTTGGGTTTAGGGGTAGGGTGAGGGGATAGAATATACAGTTTGTACAGTATAAAAGTCATTATGTCTATGGAAATCCATAAAAACAAGTGTTTGTGTGTGATTAATCTGGTTATCTTTAATTAAAAGATTAATCTTTTAATCTGGTGATTAAAAGATCTAACCTTTTTGACCTGATGCCTATAGACCTGCACTACAGAACAATGTGTCAAGAAATGACAAGGAAATTTCACACCTCAGTCTGAGTAAAGGTGACATTAACAGTGGAGAATCCTCACAGAGCTGCACTTGACATACATAAAGCCAGACAGCTGAAAATAGTTGAGCTGAATTACCAAAGGACCACAAGCACACAAACTAGAGCTTGTTCACAGTATCGAATCAGCTAGTCAGCTAGACAACTACACTCACACAAAACTCACTAAAACAACACTATCTGCCTCTGTATGTTCAATATAACAGATTTAACACATCGCCAAATCAGATACTGAGCTAATTTAAAAAGTTTGCTTGGTTTCTCAGCAACAAAACAAGGGCACTGCAGAAAAGTTATTATACTAATATAATTAATATTTTAATTACATAAATTTAGAAGAGAAACAGGAGGCAGGAAGGGAGAGAACAGGAGGAAATTTAATGAGGAAATAAAGACATGTTAAAGAACTGCTGTGAGAAACTATTACAAGCCGAAGTGAGCCATAGAAATACAACAAAACAGAGAGACTTAAAAGGAGAAACAGGGAAATATGGTAGAATGATAAACTTATGATGACAGTAAATGAATGGAATAGAATAGATAAAGAAAGCCTGACACACAAATACAATGCAAGAGCTTATATGTAGACGCTAAGAACTAAGAGCCCGAACGATCCATGTGCTTGTCAGTTTGACACAAGAGAATGAATCTCTAATCAAACACATGCATGACAAACAGACATCTTTATAGAAGACTCCACTGACACTTACTCATTTGAAACAAAAGGGATGATGGTTAGTCCATTAGCTTTAGAGAGACATGCAGAAACAATCCAATCCAAAGAAGCCATTATTCCAGCGGCATCCAGAAACAATCACGCTTCTATGTGTGTGTGTGTGCATGTGTGTGTGCATTAGAGTGTTACACTCATGTGAGGACGATGACGATGAGTGAACATGTGAAGAGGGCAGAACCTAACACCAGCGAGACAGGCAGCCAATCAGAGTGCGGTTAGGCAAACGGGGCACTCTATGACTTCCTCTCATCTCTTAGCCCTTTTTCACCTGCATTCTCCTCCTTAATTCACTCTCTTGCTGCGGGCGAGAGGTGGAGAGGGTGATAATGGGAGATTGTCCGTCATGCTACAGTGGATGACCCAGATTCAGAACAAGAGGGAAGAAACCAAGAAGAATGGGCGGGACAGTATGACAGTGAGAGAGTGAGAGGTGTAGTAAAAGAGAGTGAGAGAGGAGCGTGGCCATAATGATTTGATTAGACCCGCTGATCATGAAGCGGAAGAGATGAGAGAGTCCATGGTAGGGGGAGGAGTTTTGCAGCAAGATGCAGCGCCTCACTGTGGCAATCATGTCATGGCTAACACGTGTACATGTCTACATACAGTAGCTAACTAAGGACATACAATAGACTTCTATTGCTTTTATATAAATCTAATTATAATGCTACAAGCGAACTTAAGGAAACTTTTAGAAAAGCCCTTTTTAGAAGATAAAAATGAAATAAAAACCATTTCAAAAGGATAATTGAACCACAATTACAGAACTTGCAATAAACACACGCTCAAGCTTTCAGAACAGCATCGCAGCAACACCATCTGTACATTTGTAGACAGCAACAATATATAACATGCAGCTAAAACCAGCTTTTATGGTAACAGTGAAGTCAGTGTTTTTCAGCACCACGGACAGCTTCAGGTTAGCCCTGCATCAGTACCAGGGACAACACCAGTGTGAGTCTCAATGTTAACAGATCTATAAAAGCTTCTTGACAAATCAATGTTTGGAGCATTTTAAATATGCACAGCATGCCTGAAAATACCACAGAGCTCCAAGGGAAATAACCCCCCCACATTTATGGATAACAAGCACTTTGCTATGGGGCATGAGACAGACTAGACAAAATAAAAACTGACAATCTGATGGAACATTGTGATGAAGCTTCAGACAGTGGGTGGGTGTGGATGTTGTAAAGATCGGATGATTGCGCTCTCAGTGGGACGAGCAATCTTTCTCCAGAGCTGTCCTTCACTCGCCCTTCAATTCCCTGCATCAAACTCCTGTTCTCGTTTGTAATGCTGTTTAAACCACGATGTAAGGATTTTTCTGGCTGTTTTAAAATAAATGAGTAAATTGATCTTCTTCACATACAACCTTAATAACAGAAACCAGAGTATTTATAAAAATGAAGCTCAGAAAATTGGCCATTCATCGATCATCTTGGTTATGATGTCACAGCCATAAGCACATTAACTTATGACCAACGTAGTCTGCCCAGTTACAGTGAAGTAATCAGAAGGAAGTAGAACATGCACTATTTCTTAACACCAGAAGAAGAATATTACAAATTAATACTACTAATAATAATGACTAATAATTACTAATGATACCTTTATTCCACTTGGTATCTAGAAGTGGTATAAGTACAGTACAAAAAACAGCCTATTTAATTTTTAAAGAGGGTATAAAATTGTCAAGTAAAAATAAATGATGACTCTTGTTGGCGCAACAGCCTTGAAATAACTAAAATCATAAGTGAACTGCTGTAAAAGTCTAGGATTTAAAGTGTCTTAAAACTGTCTAGTTCTCTTACAACTCAAAAAGAGCAATTTCTGGGTAAATCGCACATCAGAGAAATGTTTTTGCGTCCTCTGTAAGACAGAAATCAGTGTTTGATCATTGCACATGTGAATTTAAGGCAGGGATTTGTTCAAATAAAACATAACACATGAATCTGATCGATCCTCTTCAGGTTAGAATCTCTCTCTCTCTCTGTCTGTCTCTTATCTTAGTAGGTGATATCTCATCACCTCTCTATCTTTTTATCTCTATCACACATACTTCTGCTACGCGCCCCTTCCCACCTCCGCCCAATCCAAATATTCCTCCTTTTATTTTTTTTGCTTCACCTCCTTTGTTTTCAGTTTTCTTCAGGGACAAAAAAATAAGTAATCTCTACATCTTTTCAATCTGTCACTCATCCAGAAAATAGCAGAGGAGCGGAAAAGAAGAGAAGAAGAAAGAGAGTGAGAAGAAAAGATGGATGGGCTCTTTTGATTTCAGAGTGCTGGTTAATTTTCCCCAGCTGTCGTTCACACTGAACGCCGCGCGCGTTGCTATAGATAGACGCGGAACAGTTTAGCGCGGCGGCACACTTGCGTGAGTCATTATGCTGAAGAGGCAAGAAGTTCGTCGAAAGTTGCTGTAATGTTTTCGCGACCCGCAAGCCTTTGATCTGATGTGAGTGATTTGGGAGTCAATTTGATGCTACAAAACAGAGCAGGCTTTCCAACCTTATTATCGAAATAAACAAAACTAATGACAGAAATATCCTGTCATTATACAAGACACATTAATCATGCGATTCCATTTGTTGTAGGACTTAATAATATAGCGCAGTAATAGAGATAGTGATGATTTTGTTGCCAGTGTGTATGCATGTGTTTCAGGTGTTTCAGGAAACCCTGACATTTGATATATATAATAAGTCAACCAATCAGATTAGAGCTTGCCACATAGAAAAAGTACTTTACAGTTTTGTGTTTAATATGCATCAGACAGATGCTGAGACTATGAGCTGCATAACCACAGATCTGCAGGCAGCACGGCCCACTAACCCCACACCCCCACAATCCATTTAACACAACGCGACACATTATGTTGAATCACTTAGCCTTTGCGAATCTGAGAACCTTTAAACGTACATTAAATTCACACCTGATTAGCTCACGAAAATCCTTATTATTTTCCCCCTTCCATTCATACAAAACACAAAAGTCTCCAGGAAGGGAATTTAGGTGGAGGAACATTAGTTAAGTCTTCTCATGTTCTGTAATTCTCCCTGACAGCCATGACCAGTCGGTTTCCTGCGACAGAATGCTTAGAGAACTAAAGCTTGAATCATACCTCAAAGCCTGGATAGACCACAGAGAACATGACAGGCATATAACATCATTCAACCGAATAAGTTAGCTTAAAACCTCTTGAAATCACAAGCTTTGACAGGCCCCCAGGAACGCTTGGTTATTTTTATATCACCCCCTACTCCTCCTTAATGAATGAACTTACAATACACTGCAGCTGGTGTTGAGTTCCACGCCTGCCTCCCAACATCTGCTGCAATGAGAAAAGTTCATCATGCAGTTCAGAAAGAACAGCTTTTGTTCTGAGTTCACATGTGTGTGAATTTTATAGCGTACAGCCCTAAGCTACATAACATAAAACTCACTGTAAACAGATGTAATGTAATGAGAGAAACCACTGTTACATACAGTATGCAAAGACAACAGTTCTCAGAGACATTTAAAACACTAGAAGCAGCATTGGATTGCTGCATGGTTTCCCATGATACTTTGCCCTGACTTACTCTTCTGATGTGCTGGGCTAATTGGCCTGTGCTGTCAAAGGCCACAGTGCATAATATGAAAGAGGAAACTACTGGCATCAAAAGATATCATCCAGAATGCCTGTAGTGAGAATGCTATTCCATCTCTCTCTCT
>JAZGTJ010010658.1:0-17847 GCA_036877575.1 Botia almorhae
GGACAATCCTCTGGATCTGTCTTAATAGAATCACAGCTGTGCACATATCATCCTATCAACAGGTGCCATTTTTAGAAGTAACATTTTACCTGGCATCTTACATCAAACCAAACCACGAGTTAGAAAGTTAGAAAAACAGTGGTCGTGGAATCTTGGGCTTATTGGAACTCTTTGGTTTAAAAGTAGTAAAAGAGAAAATATCAATGAATTATTATAATATATTTGAATTATTCGACAATAAATTAAAGATGTGCTTCATAAATTCAAGAGATTTTGTACAACAACGCATTCAATTTTACCTTTTTTAAACTCCTCCAGCATGGCATCCAGCTTTGTATCATTGAAGACAAAATGCAGAGGATGGCTGTAGAACTTAGTGATGGTTTTCAGGGGAGTGCAGTCATCTGGATCCACAAAGGCCAAGTCCTTCACAAACAACAGGTCCACGATATGACACTTCTCACCCTCATATACCGGAATGCGTGTGTAGCCGCTCTCCATGATCTCAGACATGGTGTTGAAGTCCAGGATGGCATCGCCGGCGATCATGAAGCAGTCTCGCAAAGGTGTCATGACGTCCTCCACCATTTTAGTCCTGAGCTCCAGAGCACCCTGGATGATGTTCAGTTCCTCCTTCACCAAATCATTATACGGATCTGTCACTCTGAGCATCTCCAGAAGTTTTTCCCTGTTGTACACCATGCCTATCTCCTGACCCAAGACATGGTCCAGGAGTTTGCTTACAGGATACGATGCGGGAAAAGTGAGAATCATGAAAAATTTTGTGAGGAATATTGTGTTCGCACCGACAGCAAGGCCGTGCCTGGAGCAAATAGCCTGCGGCACGATTTCTCCAAATATCACAATTCCTATAGTTGACACCACTACAGCGATCAGACCTGAACCCGCAATGTCATCGAGCAATATAGTTAAAGTGGTATTAACCAGAACATTTCCAAGTAGTAAAGAGCAAAGAAGGTAGTTGCCTTGGCTCCTGACTGGTTCTATCTTCTTGGCGTAGTTTTTCTCTTTCTCCGTTCCGCAATTTTGGACTATCCGGAGCTCCATGGGATCTAACGCCATCAGTCCCAGATTCAGCCCGCTGAACATGCCGGACAAACACAGCAACAAGGCAATAAAAATGACCTGCAGCCAGAAAGGCAGTAGAAACTTTTTCTCCTCCACCACGAGCACTTTAGTGTCATGTCCCTCGTGGTAAACCCAGGTGCTCTCTGACCACGCGTCCTGCGAGCCAGGAGAGGCTGTGGCGATGCACAGGTAATACAATTTACTCTTCTCCGTCTTTCGCAGAGGTTTCACTTCTATTTCAATAACCCCAGACGTTTTCCTATTGACTTCCACATTGGGAAGGATGATTATGTCAGAGGAACGGATGCCACAGGGACGAGGCGCAGGTGCGTCTCCGGGACTCTTGCTTTCCGCAGGTGCACCGGAGTTGTCACTCGCTCGCTCGTGTTCCGTAAAAGCGAGTTTGGACCACGTCTCGTTATTAATGTTTTGCCCGTATAGCCTTAACCTGACCCGAGATCGCTCGCTGACGCGCAGAAATCCTTTATCCATAAAAGTCACCTCGTCCGTGTCCTCTAGTCGGAGGCCGATGATGACAGTTTCGTCCGGCGCGTCTTTGCCATTTGCGCAGCTGATTAAACAACTGCTGACAAATAAAAAAATAATAGTCAATGATCTAGCCCGGTTCAGCGCCGCCATATTAGAAGTGGGCACTGCGGTCCATTACTCTGCCATGTTGACAATGGGCAGATTTTACTGAATGAACGTAGGAAGCCACGGTCAGAGGGAACCAGCGTCCGCCTTCATCCTGCCTATAGCCCGTCTGACATGAAGCATTAAGGCCGGCATTACTCACCGCGTATCGCAGCCTCTGCACCACGATGACACCAGCACGCTCTATGTAAACTGCTGTTTGTACAGATGCCTCCTGACTGACGTTTATTTCGCCCAATCAGCTAATGTATGCAAATTAGGGCGGGGATATCTAAGAGTGTATCCAATTACAACGCACACAATGTCGGCGGAGAGGCGGATCTAACATTCTTACAGGCGGTAGTGGGTGTTTTTAAAGACAGATCAATGGTTAAAAGAAGGGGCACCTACAAGTGGGAGTGTTCACCAGCGGCCAACAGTATCTCACCAGTGAAACTGCTGGCCAATGCTTTGCATTAACGTATCGAAGATTTCGGGGTTAAATCTAAGGGAAGACATGTTTTGTGACACGATATAGAGTGGTCAACTATAAATAATACGTTTTAACATAATATTAGACACGAATAGAGAAAGGCGATGATTTGAATTCCTTGAATTGCTGAAATCCGAAAAAGAAGCTTGGGTTGTTTGAAAATATGCTCCTCTACCTAATAAACGCATTATTTCTTTATTATGTCCCTTTACGAAACAAGGTCACATATACTCGAGTCCGTCATCTACGACCACAGGAGTATTAAAACAAGCTGTTTACTCTCTGGCATTTCTGGCTGCTGCTCTTTCTGGCCTGTAGAGGGAGCCAAAACACTACCAATAACCTATTGATACACTTACCCCTTGTGTAAGACAATGTGTATGTTTTCTATTTGCATTTAACAGTACTACAAATTACCAATAGCAAATAAAAGTGTGCATAAAGATGTTGCAGAACATTACAAACATGCTTAACTCTATAAATATTTAATATATATATTTAATATATAAATATTTCTATTTAGATATATTTGCAACTAGATACATTTGTTATATGCACACTGGAATGCTTAATGCTGTATTTGGAACACCACCGAAACTCGCCTCAGTAAACCGTAATTCATTTTGCACGCATTGTATGATCTTTTGATTGGGTTTATGAAAATAATTCTTCCTCTTATGACTGCTTCACAAGCTCTTTGCATGTTGCAGGAAGGCATTACAAGGGACCTTCAACAAAAAGGTGAACTAAGTGAGGTAAATTTACTTTTAAGCATTTGGCAGACGCTTTTATCCAAATTACGTTGCATTATACTATACATTGTTTCTGAGTATGTGCAAACCCTGGGATGGAGCCTTGGCATTGTTGATGCCATACACTAACCACTGAGCTACAGGAAAGCTGAGGTAAAGAACATTCTTTTCAGCTCAAGGTTTTAATTCCTAACTCTCATGATCCTGTGAGTGTGAATGGACAGAGTAAGCCATTTATCAAGCAATAAAGATCATGAATGGTCTTTATTATTATGTTTGATTTGCTGCACATTTAACAGCCTTGCAGGTAAATTTTTCCTAATTTTCCATTTGTGTATTATTTCAATGTTACATAATTATGAATTAAAACGTAATTATAAATTGCTTTATAAATGCAATTGTTTTCATATATTAAAATGATGAAACTACGACTTCAATAGTATGTAGAAGCATGCATATACTTTAACTGTCATGTAAAAATATATGCAAACTTGCACATCTTGCAAACTTAAATCATGATTTTACAGTGGAATCCTGAGGTTTGCTCAAGGCCTCACTCTAGGTCACCCATCTGCTTTCCCTTGCAGAGGAGTTGCTGAAATTGCATGTGGGATAAACTTTATCACGTATTACACTTTGAATATATAGCAGGTGTCCTCCATTTTTCTTAGCTGTCAACACACATTTAATAAAGCTTCAAACTTATACAAAATGTCCTTCATCAATTCACTGAATTGTTCAGAATTGTTTTGTGTGAAATTCTATATAAATGAATTCAAGTAAATCTGGCACAGCAACATCATAAAACAAGACACAAATGAACAATAAAACCATTTGTAAATAGTAAATGAACAACTTTCTGTTTAGCAAGTTATACAAATCCAAAAGCTTCTGCATAAATCTTTGCTGTTTACAAAAGGAAACAAAACATAATGATTTGAAGTTACAAACATTTTCCTAAAGAAAAGTTTTCACTTGAAGGTTTTGTGGACATTTTGCAAGGGCCACAGAGCAGCATATAAAAGAGCAAATGAGAATACTGGCAGATACATCTTTTAAAATGCTATGCAATTTAAACCATCATCTTCAATCTCAAGGTGAAAAGTGCGTGATGCACTAAGTGTGATTATTGTTACAAATGAGAAACAGATTATAAAGGTCCACAGTATCTCCAGTGTAAGCTGGAAGAGTTTAAGATTACAGCTCCTTTATTTAATCAGATGTCTCAGCTGGTCCCGCAGGTTTTTTGAGTGTTCTACACTGTGGACAAAGAAAGTACAAATAAAGAAGTTATAAGGATTCTCCAAATTCCAAAGATATTGCATACAAAAATATTGTAACCATTAAAATTGTTGCATTTATTTAAATATTATGACTTACTTCTTTTGAATGGCTTCTTGCCTAAAGTTAGGAAATAAATAAACATTTTCATATTCTTAGGAGCTAAAGGGTTCACAACAACTGAACGTTATGATGTTGGATATTTGCCACCACACATGTAAACCATGCCACCTTGTTGTTTTTTTGCATTTTAAAAAAGTCACACAACATAACATCATAACGGTTATCAAAACAAAAATGAGATGGTGATCAAAATGTACATTTGCCCAGATAATTATTGTGCAAGCCTTCAGCCAGCTCTATAGGGTATTGAATAGGGTACCATAATCCATAGGGTACCTTATTTAAACAGTATTGAATGAGTTCCCATATACACTGGATGCCTTTTTCTTCACTATCTGGTTCAAATTACCCATTTAAAAACAAATGAAATAGCTATAACTATAGCTGTTACCTATAGTTTACAAATCAGTCATTTTATAAAATGAAATAAATACACTTATATACTTACTGATATTGCAGGTGGGTCGTTATAATAGACATTTTCCGTAGACTCTGTGAGTATAAAGTGTCATTTTAGTGAAACTGTGAGAAAATTTGTGAGTTCTATAATATATTCAAAAGACTACATTCTAATAAAAGCAACAATATATAAAGTATTTATTTATAAATCGATCACTTACATCTTCAGAG
This sequence comes from Botia almorhae, assembly GCA_036877575.1. Classification (NCBI taxonomy): domain Eukaryota; kingdom Metazoa; phylum Chordata; class Actinopteri; order Cypriniformes; family Botiidae; genus Botia; species Botia almorhae. The sequence continues at coordinate 5,002 of JAZGTJ010010658.1, forward strand.
TGCAGAATGGCATCTTCTTGAATCACCATATTTCTTGCCGCCTGACTGAGTAACTGTGTATTAGAAGAAGCAAATATGTATTCTTTATATGAGTAAATTGCTTTTACGTTGCATTTCAGTATCTGTATCTCCAAACTAAGTACGCCGCCGACATAAAATGTATGAACGACATAAATGTTGTCTATGTAGGAAGCAGTCTAATACCCAACGCCTGGGTTTACAGCTAGAGGTAAACAGTTAGCCAGGCTGCTATCTCGCCTTAGCAAATCAAAACACCACTGTATTAAATAACGTGTTGAATATTTACTTCTTGGCTGCGGGATCCCTTTAACACTTGACGGGTTAATGCGATCACATCCCCACTACAAGAAGTGACTTTATCAGACAATAAACCTTTAACAGATTGACCGAAACGGGGTTGCGTGTCGGTGGAAGCCATCACTGTTTACTACGGAAACCCGAGAGGGAAAATTTAAAGTGTGCGTCTGTGCGTCTAACTTAGACATAAAACAAAACAGCGCGCATCAGATGCAGTTAAGTGAAGTCACAGATTTTGTTATAAAATTCACAAAAATACAGTATACTGTAATTTTGCCTCTTTAATATACCATATAATCATTGATCTTTTGGAGACCAATCCACCTATTTTGTGTTTTTTGTAAGGTGATCTTAAAAAATGATTACGTTTATACATTTGGCAGACACTTAGAAACTAAGAAAAATAACTAAGAAAAATAAATGGATTCCTGCCAGACGACAGATCTCCTCCAAGCCTCCCCTCACTGGCTATCATCATCAGGAGTATTCTCAGCCTCATGATTGACGTTGCTCCAGTCCTAATAGAAAACGAAAAAATATTAGCGGGAAGGCCAAACACTATAAGTAAACTGTATCGCTTCATCAATTAAATTTCAGTAAATGCTCTTTTAAAGCTTTGCATGATTCTATTCAAGGTTACAACAGATTGGTTAACTTGTTAAATGGGAAAGATATAGCGTTTTCCGACTACAGTTTGGGGACAGGTGCACGGAGCTCTTTACATGTTTGATGAAAAGTGTGTTTCTATTGAGAAGTGACCATCACTGTTTCGGAAAGAAATCCTATCAGTGAGCCATACAACTCTGTGTCTTTACCAAACAACATCAGAGACAAACTGCTTCAAAAAATGTGAAGTAACTCGAATTCATTTTTACTGCCCCGATAATCTGAGATTTGTCTCCCTCTACAGGTGAAATACAACGATACAACGATAACGTCCAGTGCGACCTGCTGGATGCGCTGCTGAGGGCAAACGCAGTTCGGAGAAGAGCAATACTCAAATTCGTCTCGTCGAAGGTCCGGCAAAGATGGAGCTCTTCCACTTTCTGTCATGGATTTTGCAAACGTTTACGCTAGAGATGCCGGCCTGCCTCTGCCTGAGCTCCAGAGCAAGTTTGGAGTAGTTCTTCGACCCAAGAAATACAAGGTCATTGCTAGACTTTGACCGGACTGGAAAAACATTACTGTAATGCAACAGTGCTGAGCAAACGTGTTATCTATGTATTTTCTACTCCCGTTGATAATTCTGAGACATTTGTAATTGTCTTTATTATAAAGATAAAAGCTATTGTATCACAAATCAAACATAAACTGAATAAATATTGAAAATGTGACAATATGCAGTATTAATAAAAAAGATGTTAATTTGAAAAAAGTAACTGAATCAATCACAGGACTAATGTATTGACTTTAAAATATTTTTATTTGTATGGAGCATTCTTTGATACTCATTTTGGTTGAGTCTTCTTATAAAATGCGGAAAATACAGTTTTATATATAAAAAGAAAGTGACTACAGATACAAAACTTAAACGAAGTACCAGGCTTAAATCAAAGCTTAAGAAAAAGCAATTGGCTTGCAAAGCCTTCGTCACCTTCAAGCACAAAATCTCACTGCATCAGTGTCAGAACAGTGCAATGACAACGTCTCGGGCAACACAAACAAGCGCAGTTGATTAACCTAACCAACACTGTGACTCGAATTTCCACTTTAAAACAATGACATGCTGACGAATGCCCAAAAGCCAAAACATTTGTTTTACGCATGTGTTAAATAAAATGAAAGATTTAGATTTTTGAGTGTGATTCACAATGGTATTTCAAAACAATACCTTTGGTCTCAAACAGCAAAGGACAAAAGAAAACAATAAAGATTAGGGCTAGCGATGAACTATGAGCACCACTGCTGTGACGGTTTGCTTGTTCACCTGCGACTGCATTTACTTTGCAGCTTCAATCTTTGGCCATAAAATCTGTGTTTTTTAACAAATGTGTAATAACTGTGGTGTCATAACTGGTCCAGATTATTCAAGATTCATGCTGTCTATATTAGGGTTAGTCAGACAATACTGCTACATAAATATTTCCAAAGGCATCTAGTCTGCGTTGGAATCCGCCTCCAGAACCAGTTTTTTCAGCCAACGCAGTAGGAACCTAATTTTACTGCTGTATCATGTTTCAAAGAAAATCAGCCCCCCATTTACACAAGAACACACTGCTCTTGAGATTTACAGGGACGACAAACTATCCATGCCTAATCCAAGACTCTGACATTGTAGGAAACCGAACAGCTAATCCAAATCAACAAGTCAAATAAACAGTGGCCTGAGGAACAGTCTTCTGTAGATGAGACACATGCACACAGAAACAATGTGGGGAATGCAGTGGAACAGCTTTAGGCAGTCTCACTGCCACAGATAAACAAAAACACACTATATTGCCCCCTCATTAACCAAACATAAGTGCTAGTCTGTGGAACATACTAACATATCAGTAACCTTACCTGATCTGCTACAATGAAACTTACGTTAAAAGCTTATTCTATGTAATAAAGTCTATAACTCGCCTGACTATTAGCGGTGCAAGAGTTCCCTTACAGTGTTAAGATACAAAAACAATCTGCACAATGGGAGAACACAGAAATTAAATTAAGGCAAAAACATAACGATATGTTTTGGTGGAAGGCTTATCAAGTGATCCTTTCAAAGAAGTTACCATTGATTCTAAATGTTTACTCATATTGGCCCTTGATTTATGCATATATCCTACCACACACACACAACTGTACTCTTTAAGGCATATGAAAACTACTAAAAATCAACAAAGGCACCTATTGTTAATATACAAGCTGGGGTAAATCTATATACAAAGGTATTTTCAGCCTTCATTAAAGAGTCTCCATATAAACCACGTTATAATTCCTGCTCTATTGCAGGCGGTATAACAACAACGGTGGATTTTGGATCCATTTCGTTTATGCAAATAATCATGCAAAATATTGTTTCGTTTTGGATAAATCCAAGACCATGTAATACAATAACAAGAAAAAGCAAACAAAATGACAACCACACCCAGCACCTCTGGATGGAGAAACAAAACTACAGCTATTACATTCCTTCATTTTCTGAATAGCATCGTGCAATGACACTCCTGATCAAACATTTTGAAAGAAAAAAAACAAGACAAAAGAAACAACTTTAACCATTAAAGCTCTGAGGTGTTAGAAGACTGCTCTGTGGTATGCCATGGCAGTCTTTACCCTTTTTCTTGCATGGTGTAATCTTATTACATCTTATCTTATTCATCTTAAGTGATATTAAAGGTAAGAATTTGTGGCCGAAAACACCAATAATCAGTACACTCTGACTTTGAGTACTGTCTTCATTTTTAGTTAAAAGCAATAAGCCTCCAAAACTACAGGCATGTCATTCTGAGATGTGGGTCAACCCCATAAGGCTAAAAACTGAAGAACAAATTTTATCCCGTCTTTGAGGCAACAGCCCTATTCAATGATTATCCTAATAATCCATAAAAACTGTAGAACTTGCACATTATACACTCTCCTAAAACTCTCATTCACACTCACACACAATATGCCCAAAGTGACATTACTGACAGTACAAACTGATATATATATATAGAGACAGTAAAGGGAGACAAAAGCCTAAAGAAAGTCTCTGCTGGAACTGTTTGTGCTCAGTTCTGGGGATCCATGCTGTTGCCATGATGTGGACCCTCCTGTTCATTGATGGTGTGCAGATGGAGGCAGACTGGGGGTCTCTGAGACTCTGTGTCTGAGGCAGCCAGTCCCTGCTCCATATCCCCTAGACTCTGAGGGCCACTGCTACGGGGGTTGCAGCTATCACAGAAGTCCTGCTCCTCGAGCATTTCTCCACCCATGTGGCCTACAAGCTCTTTCATCTCTTCCTCTCCGTCCACGGGACCTTGGCTGCACACACACACCTCAATCCCAGAATCACCTGTGAAGCGCCTGTGGCGCCCTGGAGTCTTGTCTTTGTTTTCGGGAGAACAATCCAAGCCTTGCTCTCCAGGTTTTGTCAGGTCCTCACTACTGTTGCTGTCCTGTTTGACGAGGCTGTGCGAGGTAGAGCACGCAACCTGCTGGAGTTGCCCGTTCTCCTCTAGAGTGAGGTATGGTTTGAGGGTGTCTCTGGAAGGGCAGTGTGTGGAGGGAGAATGCGGCAGCTCAATGCAGGGCCCTGGAGAACAGATCTCTGACGCAGAGGCAGCAGGGCTGGACTGCAGGGGAGAGCAGTGCTCATCTGGTGGATCTGAACACAGGGGGTCAGTGCTGGTGGACTGGCCTGGCTGAGAGGCACTGTATGGAGGTGGGGGGGTTGGAGGTCTGTTCTCTACTTCCTCATATGGCGGCAAGAGGTAGCCAGGCAGAAACCCTGAAAGAGAGGAAGATTTTAATCCTATTTATCAACTGACTATGACCAAGCCACAAATTTTATATTTTATCTATCTATCTATCTATCTATCTATCTATCTATCTATCTATCTATCTATCTATCTATACAGAGAGAGAGAGAGAGAGAGAGAGAGAAACTTCACCGGTTCTGCAGTGTCTATGATCTACTCTGTGTGCCAAAAACTAAACTCCCTCTGGGGATTAATCAAGTACACTGTTGACTTAAGAAGATGCTTCTATACACAGTTGCTTACAAAAGAGCATTAAAAAAAACTGAGTGAATGGATTAGCTGGAGAGCTAGAGAAAAGAGAGAGAGAGAGTGAGAGGGTACTGACTGAAGTAGAAGGGTACAGAGGTGTAGTTATGTGCTTCTCTATACGCGATGAGGTTGATCTCATGCTGTCTCTGTTGCTGCTGTAGTCTGTGTTTGGTTCGCCGGTGGTGACACACGCAGCAGCAGCCCAAGATGATGATAAGCGTCAAGACCAACCAAAACCCTGAGAAAAGAGCGCACACACAACAACAAACCTAATGCATACCTATCAATCATATCCAACATTATGTATTGGTAGGCTGATTTCCTCAGTGTTCTTTATATGACTATGTATAAAGCATGCTAACAGCAGAATCGCATAGGAATCAACTCATCTGGGAAACCCTTTAAGTAACTTTTCATAATGAGTTTGAAGCAACATTATAAACTTAAATATGTTGGTGCCCCAACTGCCTGTGCTGTCACAAGACATTATTAACACGTCATATCTTTGCAGGAAAGTTCTCACTTATATAGACTGACTACAACACACAAAACGGACAGTAGTATCAATTTACAGAACTTGACGTCTGTTATCAGATGAGCTAAGAATGGGTGGACACTCGTCAACCACAGAGTTTGTGGTTGTACTGTGAGGGTCAATGTCATGAGAGATCCAAGTGTGTGAAACCTTGTACCAAATAAAGCAGAGACCTTTTCTGGCGCATGGGGGTCTACTTTCCTAATACAGAAATTTAAAGCAGCTGTTTACAGGAGCTAGGCCTGATCTAGTTACACTGGGTTTGTGTCTGTCCGGGTTGCACATATTTGGCATGATGTAAAAAGCCCAAGTGCAGCCCCTTGACTCAGCAGATGATGTGCTGTAATTATCGTGGTGATGAGGTTGGTCCTCAGTTATTAAAATAGATGGTACACCAGAGGTAATCTGATAACACAGGAACATTGCCAGTGTGTGTGAACAGGGCAAAACAACAACTAGATCACCGCCGGCGCATGCCACAGAAGTTCTGCCCAACTCACAGAAATCAGCCTTAATTATTAACCCATATAAAAATGGTGCTGCAATAGATTTGTTTAGTAAAACCTGATTGGTCTCTCTAAATGGTATCGGTTCTGAAGCAGAGGGTCACTTACAGTTGTTCTTAAAATGATAGCATGTGTGATTCCGGTAAGCTGTGACTGAATACCTAAATTCTCTACTGTTTATGGTAACAAAACAACTGCTGTGTGTGCAAATATAAGCCACAACTTGCATGTCTTCTAAGGAACGCCACTCGTGGCTTGCATCAAAAATCTGGACTGATTTCACCAAACATGTTGGGAACAAATGCAGGTGGGATGTTACACTCCTAAATAACCAGAGGTAATGACCTTGTGTCACAATTTAGAACGACTCCTGGAACTCATATAGCTCAATAAGTGTAGAATGTATAGGTATATATATATGTATAGGTTCCTATACAGTCAATGGGTCATTACCACAAATAAACACAGACTGGTTCAGCAACATCCTGAAAGGGTTTATTTTGCTTTAGAGACTGGATGATCGTACATTATGTCACTTGCTACTAGGCTACTTGACAAACAACCAAGTAAATGGACATGAAACATTGATTTAAGTTAATATTCTTTGATTATGAGAGATAAGCTACAAAAGACGTGCACAGCTGTAGGAAGCTAGTTGTTAGGGAGAACAGCCGAATATAAAACTTCAATATACACAAATATATGAATGTCACAATTGACTAAACAGAATTAAGGATTACAGAGAACTGTGTAATAAAAACAAATCTGACAAAGAATTAAGCACACAAATCTAGGACTGACTAACAAATGTACCAGCGCTTAAAAGACTGGAGTTTTAACAATACAACAAAATCCGTAATCAGACACTAGCAGACAAAGGCAGATTGTACAGCATGTGTAAGCAGAAGGAAGTGAGAGGTACTTACACCACACTTCATAGTAATAGCTGCAGCACTGAGACTCTCCACAGCAGTGGCCCGAATCACAGAAATAGCTCTGGTTGTTCACCCCGAAACACAGCCGCCTGCTCTGCAAAACAACAATGTATGAACACACAATAAGAACAAACACCAAAAGAGTTTTGCATTTCCCTTCATAATGCTAGTGTGGTTAATGACTTCCTGCTCATGTTGCATAGATGCTCTGCAAGGGTGCTTATTCTAAATCACATAAATGCAAACATCATTTGTTGTTTAATGTCAGTGTGTGGTATGACAAAAGCACAGTAACGAAAGAAATAAAATTTAATGACACCAATACAGTTGTATTAAGATACACCTGCAGGTGACTTGGTAAATCAATCAGGGCCTAAATCTAAAATGCAACTAAGAAGCAAATCACGTTACGATCTCCTGAGTAAACAGACTTTAAACAATGCAAATGAAGTTCTATTTGTTATTTTAAAAGTGCTGAATCTTGCTCTTGATTATTTCCCTGTGTTACCTGTCTATATCCCAGCAGAAAAAGCATCGTAGACAAGCAAATCAACAGCCTGCTCGACAGTACACAGTTTTGTTACACACAGGACTGTAAAGAGCGATGAAAAGACAGTTGGGGGGGGTCGGTCTTGGGCCGCCCTCAACCCACACGTGGTACAGTGTGACATGAACTGCCCCGTTTATTAGCGGGAGTTCTCAATTTAAACACATACACCCTTAGCCTCCCTCATGGCATTTCAAACACTGCCAGGGAATGCAAGTAAACAGGATGAACAGACATGCAGTCTGTCCCTCCACACTATGTCGCACCTCCTGTCACATACACACAGAGCACGCGCACACACACTGATGACAACCGCTGGACCGACACTTGTCTCAAACATTGCGCTGGATACAAAGACCACTTGCAAAAGATTATCAATCAGAAAGCTTCTCCGATGCACAATGCTCAGTGTTTCTAGTATAAGCGAATATAAGTAAATCTTCTATTAGTATTTGCGTGTTCTCTGCTGTGATAATGATTAGTGATGATAAGCAGCAGAAAGCAAAAGGCTGAGAGCTGCATACCAGCGCAGGAACAGAAAGCAACTAACATAGTAAGAAAGCCCACACAGGGAACAGCATAAACAAGCAGCAGCTGAGTTAGAGGTTGGCCATTTTAGTTTGGAGGTTAATTTGTTAGAAGGTTAATATAAAATCCAACCCTAGTTAATTAATACTAGTTTGTGGTCTTATAGAGTGCAATAGTGCGGCGGTGAAAACAAAAGTTAAAACATTTCTTTTTTTCCACAAAAGAACAGATTTTTATGATAATGTTTAAACCATTCAAGACAAGGTCTACATTGAGCTCTGAGGTAAAGCAATGATATACGCTTTAGTAGCTTTAGTCACAAATCAAATTTCAAATTCAAACTGGCAAATACCTAATCAAGTCCACTACCCATAATTCTGTGCGAGGTAACTGTCAATTATTTACTGAAAAACAAAAGTCTATGTGCGTGTGAGTGTGTATTAAACACAATGTGCTGCAGCTCTCATTCCAATAGGTCTTTACAAACCACACGGAACAGAACGACATGAAATGCATGAATTATAGCTTTTAGACCTAATAACATAAACATAATATAAAGCCACATACTAGATACTTTTAACGCAGTATGAACAGAAATCGTGTCCTGCCAGACTGCTGCCTGTTTTACAGAACTTATCGGTTACATATATTAACAACAGAATGGCATAATGTCAATGTGTAGAACTTAAGTGTGATTTATCGCAATACTATTAGCCATGAAACATACATATGGTGAATTAATACGTTTTATAGACATATTTGTATGTTGTGCGAGGGAGAGGCTGTAAAACACTTTGTACATTTTTCCAATGTACATTTCCTGTACATTATATACAACACCCTGTTGTGAGTTTCATGTTGACCGAACTACAAAGCCGATTCATGCCAATCCATTGTCTAAACAATATGAGACTGTTGTACCACTGCTGTGTCAACAAAGCGATGGTTTTTGTCTGAGATCAATGTGGTTTTTGTTTGAGGTAAGCTTTATTATCAGTTTCTTATTAGAAGCATGTACGCATTGGAAAAACAGAGTAAGATGTTTGCTGAATGTAATGTTTCATTCAGCAAACAGCTTACTCTGTTTTTCCATACTCTGAGCTTGATCTAACATGTTACAACACAACGGAAAAACAGAAACTTCCTATATAAATTCCTTTTACAGTCAAAGTCAGAATGAAAGCAAAAGTCAAAACAGCCTCAGTCCAATCATCTGCAAAACCTTTAAGATATGCGACTGTACTAAATACAGAGTCTGGTTACATGTGCATTCTATGTCTGCCTGCATTTGCTTGTCACTCACGGTCACCTATACATTTCAGATCTGCCACTAAACGATTAGTTTATTGTTAACTCTCACAATTACCAACTAATAGAACCTCAACATGCTTTTAAAATGCATCGTTTTATGTCATTAGGGTTATTTAGTTTAAATAATAGTTTAAAATATCTTAGTATGTTAGTACTATCTTAGTATAACATTAGGGGAAAAAATCCTTTTGTTACATGACTGTATTAAGTAATCTCAATCACAAAGCTGAAACAGAACAAACTGAACAAACAGACTAATTCTGTTTCATTCTCGTTTCACACTCTAGGTTTTTAAACTGGTTTAAATTTGAATCTAAACAAGATGATGTAACTGAAGGCAACTGAAGTGTGTTGACCTTCTGTATGTTAAATAACAGTCTCGCTTGTATCATTTAACCACACAGACCTTAACTAACCAACTAAAATGCAACATCTGCCAGGAGATAGCACTATTTAAGCTATCAAAACATTTCTCAATTTCTCTCTTTCTTTGATAGGAACAAATTTGAGACAGGGGAGAGGAAACACCAGTCAGTAAATCAAAACATTTTTATGCACTTCACATATACTTACAACTTTTACAGGGTTTAATGGAACACCAGTCTCAACTTTAAAAGACAAATTAACATGACATCCGTCAGCTAAGACGGTGTCACCTGTCAAAGGTTTGTGATCAACAAAATTTATCCGAGGGACAACAAGCTCTACTTTTGCAGATGTTTGTGGCTTGTTACACTCATAAATACAACTCTAAATATACTAAATATATCTTTACTGTAACTATTGTCAAAACAAAAACACAGTGACTGTAGCACAATGCCGAGCAGACTTTATAACATTAAAATTATAGGCATCAAAAGCGTCCGTCAAAATGATGTCTAGGTAGGGAGTTCGTTAAGTTTTACAATCTACCGGCTAAGCTAATGATGCTAACAGTGTCTTTACCTCGGTCAACGCCGCTTCCACTGACACCGAAACGACAGGTCCTATAACCGCGTTACTTATAAACAACCCCATTCCCAGTCTTATATATCCGACCCCCCACATTTCGCCCTTTCCCGTGGCTTTCGATACATCTGCAACACGGCACAGCATTCAGCTAGCCTGTGCGCTAGCTTCAGTTACGTCTCTTTCTTTCAACTCACAAACTCTGAAAGTATTACACAAGCCCCGCCTTTTGTTGTGAACTGCTGCTATTGGCCTGTTCAAGCGTACACTTCCTGGTTTAACAACTAGAAACGGTGGCAATTGGTTGATTCATCTGTCGCTTAAAAACAACTCACACGATGTCGTCACAAATTAGGGCGTGGCTTTATTGTTCTTCACCAGCTGAGCTCAAGAAATCAGCTGACTTTGAATTTAAAGGGACAGGAAATTACATATTTCTTATACGTTAACAATATAAAGATTCTGCTTAGTAGAAGAATTGTTTTAATAACTATGATTTATAGATTTCATTATAGATTAATCATATTTATTATAGAAAATGATATATGATTTAAAATTCTGCATAATACTGTGAAATTGTTTTGTAGTAGGGACAGGTAAGAGGAAATTATTTTAACCACAAAAATTGTTTTATAATTCAAGCAGTCACTGATTGTGTTACCTAGTTTTTAATGCTCAATTATATAAAACTCACTAATTTAATTCTCAAAGGAATTTGGTGGACAGCCAGGTTAAAAAACTAATATTTGGAGCATAAACAATAAGTGTTTTTGTCAATGTACATTTTCTAATTGTTCAACTGACAATTTATTTGATTTAATAACATATAATGATGGATTAGTTACTCAATATTTTAAGATATACATGTACTAATAGACTATGTAGTAATATACATATTGTATCTAAAGTCATACAAATTTTTGATTGGTATTTCCAAACAGGTTGTTTTTGTACATTTACCTGACCGGCTTTGTCAATGATTTAACACAGAGTGTTTCTGTATGAAGACACCTTCAAAATGAAAACACATTTAAGACTGGCTTTCTAAGCGCCATAACATGTCTAATGATCTAGCACAAATCCAAATGAGCTTTAGAGACAATAAGCAAACAGTTCATAATGCGTATTTCTTGGTATAATGGAACCATAAGTTAGAAAACATAAAAAATGTCATTTTTCATTTTTTTTCTCTCAACCGCTCAATCAGATGCCAATTTTATTTTTTTCAAACTTCAACTGAACCACATGCACAGGATTATGGGATGTCATAGGCAGCAAAGGATACATCTATACTGCTTTCAAGAACCAACCAGATGTTACAGGCAGGATGTTATGGAAACATTGGATTCAGGCATGTCCTGTTGCCTGTAAATTTGCCGTTTTCAGATTTCGGACACAACCAAAATACATGCTGTCATTTAGAAAGTGACAGGCACTGATCTCTAAAAAACAGTGTAATCTCTCAAATAAACTTGTTTGTTTTGTGGTAAATGTTATTTTGACAGACATAGCTAAGGGCCCTTACTGCTTTATTTCTAGGACACATCTCTCCGACTTTAGACCGCGGCTGCTTAGGTGAAGCCCTTTGAACCGAGCCAAGTTAAAAGGAACAAAAGCAAACAAATCACATTGTTCTTTCAGGAATTTTTCTTGTTCACTGCTTTTTATTTCTCTCTTTTTTAGGCACTTCTCTCATTCAGAGCCGTGAAGTCAATGGATCCTTACATCCCAGCTTGACAGTTAGGAGGATACAAGCTAATCCTCTTAATCTGTCTTTTCTCCCGTGCAGTGGCAAAGGGGGAGAGGTACCCGGCACAAGTAATCCTATCGAAAAGACAATAGGATTAGACCCTAGCTCTTGGAGTGACAATCAGATATCTACTGACTGATTTGCAAAGTAGGGTCGAGTTTCTTCAAATTAGCTTTTTTTTCTCCTCTGGGGAAAGGGTGCCTTTCATTAACTGCTGGTGGGATTCCTTTAGGAGAGACGCTGGAGGTCCGCATGAAAGGCATGTATTCTTCGGTTCTAGCATGCAGATGAGTGACAGGTCCTGGACTTCTCCCACAGCAGAGACTGAGAGGTGGGGAAGCACCTTTTTACCCTCTGTCAACTCCTTTATGATTCGAACCCTAATGCCTTTGAAAGTGTTTGACAGATGGATCAGATTCCAGTGCTCAATGAGGATACATGTAGCAGATCAACAAGGTTAAATGATAAGGCCAATTTAAGATGTTCTCGTTTGTGTTCTGCCACATGGCATTTTGCATAACATTTGAAGCATTGTAGATACTAGAGTTCACCTGATTGTCTGTAATAATGGCCAGGGTTGCTTTTAGGACGGAAACATAAAAACCCTGAAAGCTGTCTTTGTATCTCAGATTTGAGCCATAGATCCCCTATCTATACATCATATACACCACGTTTATGAACAGAAGTAGCAAGGCAGTTGTAATAATATTAAGTATCATTAAGCATTAAAAGGTCCGCCATGTTTGGCACTTTAATGAAGCGGCAATCCGTAAC
>JAZGTJ010010659.1:0-17847 GCA_036877575.1 Botia almorhae
GTTTAGAGCATCACATCAAATGACTATTAAATTTATAGACCGTAAATACGAGAATAATGAGATTTAAAATTAGCCATCGATAGGAACTATCGAAGTAGTTCCTGTGCAGTTCCATTCTTTTGTTGCACTCAGACGCCCTGCCGGTTAATTCAGACATGATCTGGACAGGTGGGGGGTCGTGGAAAGGGCAGACTCGCTGACAACTGCAGTTTAACAAAAGAACCGATTTTGGCGGCTGCAGTGTGCACGGCCATCGATCTACAGCTCACCTTTTATACATGTGTAGCGAGACCAGATCAAAAGGTCAAGTGTGACTCAGCTGACCTTAATGTTGTTAATTGGCTTCTGAAAGATACAACACTAAAGGTTAACAAGATCGGATATTTAAAGGTACAAATAAGTAAAAAGCAAGTAGTGCGTTCTCATGCTAAACTACCATATCGCTGAAAGACTAGTATGTTACTCAGCTAATGTAAACCAGCAATTTTGGCATATAATTGGATGTAACCATCCAAATGGCTTCCCTGCCAAAATCAACACAAACTGTACAATCTGCATAAAACCCACACATAGCTGACTTTTTAAAACAGAGTACATGTATTTTTAAGATCCCGTACTAGGACACGATTAGCTATAATTTGTTTATATAAGCAGTTACATAAGAAGTCTTCACAGTTAACTTACAGCATCCTCACACCTTAGACCATCATAATATCTATTCTCGGTATAATATAAAACTAATTTTGTTACAACAGCCAAACTTGTGAGAAAAATAATGTCTAGGCGTCAATCGAATGCGTATCAATATTCAATCAATAATCTTATTTTTTTTAACTAGCATATCAAAAATAATGAAACCATAATGTCTGACAATAAATAAAAAAAACTACAATCAATGCCAACTTATGAGACAAAAAAAGATAATCATTGCTAAGATGTCTTCCAACATCAAATATGTTATTTTTTGTTTTACGAGCTACAAATACAAAATACGCAAAAACAAAGCTACAACTGTCTGTTCGTTATTTGCGGTGACACTTTTGTCCTGCAGGTAAGTGTGCGAACACAGAAATGTGCCCACCACGCAAGCCTGGGCTTTGTGTCTATATTTACCCTCATTAGAATGACAGCTATATAAAGAACTACAAGCCTAGCTACTTATTCATAAACGGCACAGACCCAATTCTTGTAACGAATTTAAAGGCGTGCCAGATGCATTATCAAACTGTAATTCTCTAAATGTTACTAACGAACCAATTATTGATCTGCAAAAGGTTTTAATGCAGCACACAAGCTTTGGCAAACCCATTTATTTTCTATAAAAGTTGATTATTCCTAACCATGAAAAAACCTTGTCGTGCAAACCCAGAGGATTGTAGTGGTAGGGATTTACATAAGAAAATCACTAGTTCACCGATTTCAGCTTTGCCTGATGGTTACACTGTTGGCCTGTTCAGCAGTCACCATCCCCCACTAATGGCATCCGTTCTACACAAAACATTAGCCAATGACTCTATGACAGCCAGCTGTCGTAACTACTGCTCTGGCCTCAATGCTTTTCACCTCCAAACAAGTATTAAAACTCAAATTTATATGCATATCCTCAAACGCGATTTGGTCTAATTGATCAGGGTTTCATTTAATGCCTAAGCACGGCTGCATTCACAATGTCACCTGCTGTACATGCAATTACATGCAAATACAGAAATGACGTGCAGAAATGTCAGAATGTAACAACCGGTTTACATTACGTGTGAATCACTGGCCATCGCTTCAGGGATCTCCAGGACACGTTATAAAATAAGCCGTTTTTGTCAGGCATGCACTAACATGCGTTAAAACTCACACTGAAAACATAGCAAAACAGATTTGGGGTACAAAAAAAGTACCGTAAGTGAGTTGTTATTCCTGAGAGGGGGTAACGTGATGGGTGAAGTGGCTTCTGTCCCTGCCCCAGCCCGGGGACCCCCGATGCCCAGTCCAGGGGAAGACTGTCGCTGGCAAGCCTCACCCCCTTTGCCTACACACATAAAAATGATTAGGAAAGCACTGAACAATTTATTTAACCTGGCAATCACACTTAAACATTTTTATAGCGTTTTAAACAAGCACAACTGGTTATTTGATAGTTGATCCGAAAGATTGTGGCCAAATATCTGAACATGATTAATCCTGACAACAATTTAAAAACGTCAACACATAACCAGGAAGACTGTTCGGAATGCATGTATTAAATATATTAACAAACAAGAAATTGCATCATTACGCTGGGAAGACATATACACACATACTATAAAACAAACAAATGTCAGAGGCGGTAATCGCAAGCGCCTATAATCTGTATACACACACAATCATTACAGAAACAACACTAAATCATAAATACACAAAACCGATCGCCGTTTAAACGGTGTTTACTGTCTACTGTCTGTACACGACCCTGTAGTCAACGCTGAGCAGTCAAACGTAAAGCTGCCAGCTTACACGCGTTATGAACCGTTTAAACCGGACAAATAATCCATCTCCAGAATAAACGCGCCCGGCGAACGGGTCGTGACACGCGTCGCTCTCTTAGATCCGGCCATCGGCTTCCTTACCAGTCGGGTAGACGGCAGCACCAGCGGTAACGCAGGGCTTCTTGGTTAACATGGCCGCTGGAGAATCGCGCACACACGCAGAAAGCCCACTTCAGTGTCCTCCCTCCTCCCAGCGATCACCCACTCTCACTGCCTCTCCAATCAGCTACATCCAGACCTGTGCGAGCAAACTCTATGGGCTGCTTCTTCATACACTGTCCGAATTCGCGTTATCATCGCTTGGAGACGCGCAAAACAAACAAAGACGCGCGCATGGCTTCGCACCGTGCGCACTTCTGGGCCTATGAAACTATGCGCGGTCCGGCTCATTCGCGTGGTCGCGGCTCCATTCTCTCTAACGTACAGACACACTCGCTGGGTAAACACTTTAACCCGGTTTAGGGTGTTGTCTGGGCTTATCTATGCATCTGCCTCGTTTGCCTCCACCTTCTTTTCTCTCCCCTCCCCGCGCAGGACGCGACGCGCAGCTACCCCACCAACCAAGTCGAAGTGCCGAATCAAGCGCACGGACTCACCTAGCGGCACACCTGACACCACAGTGTTTGGTTATGCATGCATGTATTATATTTCACATCCAGTTTTCACACTTTTGAACTTTAATGCATAACGCATTGGATAAGCGTACACATTTAAGTCCAACCTGTTGATGTTTACTAAGCCATCACGTGTTGTTATATAAACATAAAAACATTTCACATTATTATTTATTGATAAGCTTTGTCTTTATACTTAGAGCACGTGCTCGACTTGAGGTGAATTTCTGCCCGCTAGAGGGTGAAGTGAGCGCAATGTAAAATACAGTACACCCTTTCACTATACTGTACTGTACTGTACTGTACTGTACATTTAGTTTCCAAACACAACCATATGTACACAACGTCACACAGAAATCATGTCCACCAAGCTGCCTGAAATATTTCTCTCAGAAAAGCAAACTTTTAAATATCATAACACAAAACTGCTATTGTAAGTAAATGCTTACACATATTTACATATCGAAGAACCTTCTGCAGTGATTCGATTATTTGTAATTTGATTAAATCTCGCGTTATCTTTAACAATCATGAAGCAGACCGAAAATGATTCATCTGATTTTCTCTGATTGACTGTTACAAATCTGTTTTATAATCTAAAATCTAACTTGATGAAAATTGTTTATCTTAAAAATGTGGTTGAGGTTTTTTAAATGCAGATTGATTTGATTTTGTGTTACGCAATGACATGCATTTTCATACAGTGTGTCTGGAGTGTGACTTTACACACACCATTTAGATAAGCTAATCTAATTTAGGTTTCAGTCACTAAGCAAACGAGGTGTCGTGTACAGTATGTCTCCTTACAATCAATATGAAAGTAATTGACTCTCACCTCCACAAGTGACTGTCACTGTGGTCGGAGGGGAGCAGGGAATTCTGGGATGGTTACTGGGAAACCTCAGTGAGCACTGTGTAAAGACACGGGCCCTGATAACAGCACTGGGCCGTTTTCAACAGGGCTGATGTAGGGCACATGTCACACCTCACTTGGTTTCCTTGTAGCTTCTGAGAGCCACGTAACCCATGCAGTGAGGCATGGCACCTCAGGCTAGAAGCCGTGATTAAATCTGCGGGACTGCTACAACAGCGGAAACATGGTTGTAATTTGTAGCTGAGTTTCGCCACTGGAGGGTGTGAACCATGGACTTTATTCACCCAGGGCTATTATATGATAAATACTACCACACCTCCACCTCCCATCACAAGACATTTTGTTATTAAAGGTGCGAACCCGTATTTTCTGATATCACCTAAAAGCCGAAATCTATTTTGATCATTTAAGATTCTCCTCCACTCTTAAAATTAAGGGTTTTTAAAAGGTTCCTAAAAGTGATGCCGTAGAAGAACCAGTTTTGGTCAAAGGTTCTTAAAAGAACAATTTATTACCTTGTTATAATCTAGAGAACCTTTCCACTGCAAAGATCTTTGTAACCAAAAGGAAATTGTTGAACCAAAAGGTTCTACAGATAACAGTTCCCTATGGAACCATCTGCCAAAAATGGTTCTTCTATGGCATCTTGAAGCACCTTTTTTAAGAGTGTAGGGGATTGCTGATCTTTCACAGGCTGTTATTTACCCCACTTCATACAATGTCATTGTGGAGAGGTCTAATCACATGACAAGTGTGTGTCTACATTAGGTTCCATGAGCCATAAGATGATAATGGATTAATAAAATGGCTGGAGTACCATGAAGTCTTGTTGTATTCACACCATCAGCGTAGGGGGAAGATGCCAGCCCTGGTCTATTTATAGCTCATTGCTTTGAGATCCACAGGAGCATCCAGGCATCAGAATGACGCTGTGGGACTGAGTGGTGATTCCAGCCCGAGATTTCTCCGCTTGGCAACATGTTTACTGAGACACACGAATGTAATATGCAGAAGATGGAGAACCGAGTTTTCACTGTGTCCTCGCCCAATGCAGAATAATGCCAGATTGTAGCATCACATTTGTTACCCAGCATGCTGCTTCCGCAAGTCGAGTTTATTTATGTCGTTTTTGATTTATGTTGAGCAGAAATTCCTCAAAACAGCAACTGGCTAAAATTTGTTTATAATTTAATCTCTGTCGACTCAAACTGCACTGAACAGCTTGCAAAACACCCAGGTTCATTAATAAAACACTTCTCTTTTACTACCCAGCTAACAGGGAACGTTCTCAGAACATTGTAACATTCTTAAAAGTTATCAAAAAATGTTGTTGGAGTAACGTTAGTATAAGTCTTTTTAACGTTATATAAGATATATCTAAAAACATGAATCTTACATTGATAGTGGAACATTTTAAAAATGTTACAGAATTTATCAAGCTTGAATAACATTCTTATAATCAAACAATATGTTAATACAACGTTTAAAAAAGAACATTTTGAACATTCCTAAACCTTTCAAAATAATGTTTCTAATGTTTTTATTACTTAATGAAAACATTAGGCAAACGTTCTTACAACCTAAAATTGTTAGCTGGGTAGCCATCCTGAAACACAAAAGCTGTCTGCTAAAAGCTTTAATATCCCAAAAATCCCTGTAGTGTGTTTTGAACACATAATCCCTGTTGGCTAATTAAAACCACAAACCAACCTCACCTATTCTGCTGTTACAATAATAAACCCTGCAGACAGCACATCCCATAATGATATCCAGCGCCGAGAGCGGATAGCGAGTGATTACACCTGACAGAAAAAAGTCTGCTCTGTTTCCTTGTTAACAGACGGAAATCTCCTGTCAGTTATGTAAAAGATTCTTTTGTGCAGTACAGCGTCTAAATAAACCCCAATTATGTAACCTAAACACATAATAAATTATTCACAAAGACGAAAACTAATTCAATCGGTAGCAGTACAGATTACAATGGAGACGATTTGAGATGTGTTTGTAAAGGCAATTCAATGTAGGCAATTCAGAGAGGCTAGCAATAACAAGCTAGCTTTGAAAGCATAAGATCCCGCCCTTTGTTCACAGCGCTCTTCAAAGCCACGCCTCCTCCAATAGTGCATAGTTTACATAGTTTGATACATAGTTTAACAGGCAAACAGTACATCCTATCGTTGCATTCAGACCGAACACAATGATTGGACGAACATTTTACGGTCCTGCACCTTCCACAAAGGATATAAAAATATATTTAGACCGCTTATTATGGTCAGGATGTAGAAGACACTTTCAACCGGCATAACAAAACATGTTTTTGTGAAAGATTGCTTTTAAATTCCCTTGATTTTAGTCAGGTAGCCATTTAGATTCATTTAATGAATATCATTATATTCCCTTTGATTTACATAAAGCTTAAAACAGGTGGCAGGTGTAATTAGGATGTTGGGCCAAAACAAAAGCGCAGATGGCCAAAAGACTTAGCCAGTTTCCATCTGTTGATAATACAGTCAGATATATAAAAAGAACCTGGCGCTATTTAGTGATTCGATCTGTTGTCGTCCCCTTACATCAATAGAAAAAATCAATAGATGTGAAGCTGTCTTGCACATCAACACCCTGACACACAGCTCGAGAGACGTGAGACCAAACAAAATGGTGGACGTTATGTAATAACTGAGTCGGTTTAAATGTTAGACAATATTTGCGTGTACAGCCCACGCGGACGGTCTGTGCAAATATAAACGCGTGATCGTCGACAGACACAGGAAGTATCAATACCTTTTAAAATAATGTGAAGCAGAACACGCAGGGCTGTCTGTAGAGAAGTGTGTTAGCCTAACCTCAAACCACACCCTAAGAGATACAATACAAGCAAATTCACTAAATATAATTATTACTGTATAATACATTTTTGCCGCACAAACAAATATACCACTTGTACAAGAATGTTGTTGAATTCCTGTTCGAACAGTTTAATTAAATTTGACTTAATACCCCCAAAAATAACAAAAAAGCAAAATACGTCTGTCACCTCATGACCAGAGAATTACAATTTTCAGGTTAAAACTTTAACACGTACAAATACAAAATCGTTTCACAGTCATTCGCATCGTGTTCCTCTCTCCTTCTGTATGTTACAGATTCGTTTCCCAAAGAAAGTTGCCTGAGGCAGAAAAATATTTTTGTCAGCTCCACTGTCATGTGCTCACCCACGCTGTACGAATTTAGCAGGGCTTATTTTTACAGCCATTTGGTGGAAATGCTCTGAAACGCCTCGTGAAAATCGTCAGCTATTCACGACGGTGAATCAAATATACATCCGGACATATAGATGATTCATGACCTAATGCTAGGCAGTTGGAAGTCATTTATTCTTCATTTTTGCCAACGTGATTCAATCAATAACCGTTGGTGATGCGATGTGGGCGTGTCCAGCACCTGGCCAATCGTTATGCAAATGAGCGGAAACTGGACTCAATCACAGCCAATAGGAGTGAAGACGGTTCAGCTAGTTTAATCCGTTTCCTGTGAGATTTTGTAGCGAATGTAGACAAAACAGAAGAAATAAATGTTACTGTCTGTGCTGTTATGTATGATGTTTGTCTACACCCACATGTAGGGATATAATTAGAAACTATACAGAGAATTTGGGCCATTCTGAGTGAGTTTAATTCATACATTGATAATCATTCATATTGTTTGTGATTTGATGCAGTTTTTATACCAGCGTGTTATCTAACAGACTTTACCTTATTAACGACAAGATAAAATATCGCTTGTCAAACGAAAATAACGTCTTATATTTACAGTCAATATCTCAATATACATTTTCGAACGCCGACTATTAAACAACAGTGTGACCCGGTGACCTCCAGTGATAAACTCGCTGTTATTATGAACAGGGCTTCAGGCTTTTTGCAAATTGATGTGGCTTTTATTGTGTTTTGCATGAGCAGCTTATGGTTTTCACTGCTCGCTCGAGGAGAGTAGATGTGTCTTCATTTGCACGCTGAATTCACAGCTCACAGGCAACATTAGCTGCGCTCGAATGGCCCAGTGCCTTGAGCAAAAGGTGGAAGCGTGAGTGAGCGCTAATTTCCCAGAATTCCCTGTCTTTGACTCCCTCATTCTCAGTATTGTCTGCCTTTGGGAAACCCCTCAGACCAGAGGCATGGCTGTGCATTGAGATGAACGGCTGTTGACGGCACAGTTTTGAGGGAAGGGGTGCTCATTATTAAACGTTTCCATTAAGTAACAAAAAACATTAACATCAAATCTCTCTTTTGTAAATTCAGTCCAACCCTGCCACCAGCAAACTGATCATAGTGTCCCAGTGGCTGTTGGAACCCCAGTCGGTTTGATTACAAAGGGACTTTAACAAGCAACATTTGTACAGCCCTCCGCTACAGTAATCTACCGTAATACACTTTACGAGACTCCGTACAAATCAATGGATTTCAGCAAAATATGCTGGGCACGCCAGAGCAGTGAGTGTTTAAAACCATCTCTCAGTCCGGCTGTAATCTTGTTTACACCGCGCAGACCTTACACCATCCATTGAGACCGGTCCAGGACTGTGTTGGGCAAATAATGCGTTGCCCGGCAACAATGAATCTCGTTTATCAGTCGAGACAGTTTGAATATCAGAGGCCTTGTTTACATCTCACAACAGCCGCAGTTTACAAGGCAGGAACAGGTCTGGTTCAAATTACATTTCGTTTTTCATATTTAAATTTAGGGCTATTGTTGGACGGCTGGTAACGCGCCACCTTGCCTGGCCTCGCTACAGCTAACACAAATGAAGCCTCGGCACGTCCGTTTGATTGATGATACTGAAGGCTCAATTACCCAAAGTGTTGTTCTACAAACAAGGTTAACTACAGACCTGTGGACCAATCAGCTCAATAGAAGAGCGATGAATAGAGTGTAACAGCCAATCACGTGACGGCTCCCTGGGCTGTGGAGCAAGACAGCAGGAGACGGCCATCTGTACAGGGGAAAAGAGACGCCGGACCCCCAACCTGCAACTGAGCATCACCAGTTAAATATCTGTCACTGGTCAGCTGTCACTGGTTAGTGATGTTGACTATACAGCGCCTGCTGGGAGTGCTGGTTGATTTGAACCAACTGCACTTTGTAAAATCATTAATACTTTTCTTTCATTTTTTGATAAAAGTAAATAAACATCTTTAAAGCAGAATAAATTTACTTAAGAAGCCAAACTGCTGAAGATATTAAGACTTATTTGCAGAGATCTTTTGAATTAGTGTTTGCTTATGTTTCTTTTATGTTATTTTATTTATTATTATTAGTTTATATCAAATGATTAGTTATATATTGTTTTTTTATTATTATTATTATTATATAATCTATCAAAATTCAGTGATATTTTAGCTTAAAATAAGAACAATCAGTTTGCCAAGGAAGTAAATAAACAATTCGAGAAATATTTTCTGAACGTCTTGACTTCCACAACGTTGCTTCTCAACTAAAATGAATGTATATTTCTCTCAGATTTACCATAATCTGCACACGCTTCACCAAACCTGGTACAAATCTGTCTGTTTATAACAAAAAAGCAACATTCCTCTGAGAAAAACAGAAGACAACATCCATCAGAACTTGAGCGGTCAAACAGA
Source organism: Botia almorhae (assembly GCA_036877575.1). NCBI lineage: Eukaryota > Metazoa > Chordata > Actinopteri > Cypriniformes > Botiidae > Botia > Botia almorhae. The sequence continues at coordinate 9,647 of JAZGTJ010010659.1, forward strand.
CTACAGACTTCAGTTACAGGTGGACAGCTGCCGAAACAAACAAAACCAAATGAAACAAATAAAATGACAGAATCGACCATACCACAGTCATTCCTGCTGTAGTTACCCAACGCTGTTTACACTCTCTCTCTCTCTCTGCGCCAGAGTGACCATTAAAGATCTAATGTGCAGCCACAGTCATGATGCGAATATATAATCAAATAGAGATAAACACAAGGTGTGGTGCTCTCTTGCCCGTTCCTTATCTCATAATTTTCCATTCCTTTCTCAGCCTTAAAGTCTTATCTGCCCCTTCGTATGTCTTTTACCAAACAAGAGTTTGGCCACCAGCTGAGATGTTGCCATAGCGATTCCACAGAATAAAGTCAAAGAGTAACTTCAAGAAAATATGACCGCTCCATTTTGAAGAATGCAGACTACAGACTAAATGACACTGCTGTGAAACGAAATGATCCTAATGGCACACATTTTGTTTTCCGTTCTCTCTACACGCCAATAAGCATATGGGTTTCCACCTTTGTGAGTACTTAATGGTTTATATCGGTGGTTGTAAAAATGAGCATTTCCAATTATCTGCTGTCCCTCGTCCCATGAGAGGCATGTTGATGTTTTATCCCCAATGCAACATAATTTGAACTTCAGAAATCGACACCAATTCCGTTTAGTAAAACTGCCTTTGTTAATCTTTATTTCTGTTTAAAATCATCAGATTTTCATCTTACCTCAAACAGATGCAATATTGCTGCGTATTTTAAAACAGCTCTTCAAATTCATTGATAACTGTTGGCCGTTTCCAACAGGTTAACAATCCAACTGGTTTCCTCATTTTTCATATTTGTTGGTGACCCTCAAGTCCTTACAAGGAGGAGAAGATACCAAAGAGTCAGATCCGTCTAACAATGTGTGTGTGAAAGAACTACAGTTTGGGTTCCTTTGGCTTTCAGCTCTGTTATTAGGAGGAGCCTGTTGGCTGGTGTATGTCTGATCACCCAAACCTCCTGTTAGCCAAGCTCACAGGTCCAGTGCATGAGCACAGAGCAGATATGTGAAGTCATATTACACTGCTTAATAATTGATGGGGCTGAAAATGAAATTGTGTGTGTGAGAGAGAAAGAGACTCAGCTTGGCTCCTCCTTCTAAAGTAATCAGCATTGTCATTGTGTGTAATCGATCTTCTGCTGATAAACTCTGTCTTAGCAAACAGGGAATGTTCTCAGAACATTGGCTAACGTTTTCTAAAAGTTACAGCATAAGGTTAATATAAACTCCAAAAAACTGATGTTTTGAATGTTCCTGAAACTTTCAAAATAATGTTACTTGATGGACACATTGTGGAAACGTTTTTGCAACCTAAACTCGTTAGCTGTGATATTGCCAATTGGCTGTATATTCACTGTGGTGTCTCACAATGACACTGCCTGTCATGTCGGTTACACAACAGGATTACGAGTCTCTCCATCAGCGCTCATTCAGTCAGGAGACACAATCTGTTTACATGTCAATGGCATTCTTCAGCTGCAGAATGAGTTACTACAGTTAACACTTTATGAAGCAATAACTTCAGTGAGATTAATTAAGAGTAAATGTGACAGTCCTGTGATATGATTCGCAGGTGAGAACTACGACTTGCCAGTTGTTATGGAGACCGAGTGTTGGGGGTGGCTATTACAGTAGTCTGTAAATTATCACTTCAGGAATTATACAGACCTGAGAGATTTCTTCCCACGCCATCTCACATCTGCCCAAGGTGCAGGTTAACACTTATATACACAGCCAGACAGGGTTAAAAACTCAACTCTTTGTGGTGATGTAATCAGTGACAGGAAACACAAACTCGTCCACATCCTTCTGTGGTACACCATCATAACCGTCATTTAAAGCAACAGCTCACCCAAATCAAAACACCAAATAATTATGTGAAACTTACCAAACATACTCACCCGTGTGTCATTTGATAACTCACTTTGATATTCTTTCCTCTACAGAACAAAAAAACTTAAGCGGTACGTTACGGACTTAAAAAACTCGTAAGTTTAAGTATCAGCAAAAGTAATTACAGTTCTGATCACTGAAATAATCTTCATTTTACTCGCCTTTGAACACTATTCACGTTGACTCACAGAGCTTTTAAGAGTAAATGGACAGAAGACGAGCGCTTATGCACTGTGTGTGTGATGCTCAAATTAAATATGAGAACTGATCCTCGCTTTTTTCTGCCTCCATGTCATCTGTGACCATCTGTGCTGCAGTTACTATACAAACGTAATGGCACAGCTTGATCACGGGGGCGTGGCCTCTATGTTACAGTGTGTATGTAGTGACACCTCACTCTCGTGGCACAGATAAATGCCCATTGTGACCGCCGTGCCAAGCTTACTCCCCTGGGTCCAAGTGCACGCCCTGCTCAATGAGGGTTCTGGTAATTCGTCTTAAAACTAATCTACCTTTAACAAGCATGTTTCAGTGTCTCAGCCATGTGTTCACCACACCTATCATAAAAAGCCCTCACTGACATACGAGCTGTCATACTAACCTCATGTGTGTACTTAAATTAACAGTCACAGAGAGCAAATATAGTATTACACTAACTCAAGTATGTAGTCGCATGCTTGAGACGCATTTAAAGATTGCGTAATGCGCATTTTCGCCAAACTGTAACATCATCTCCCATGAGCATCCTCTGTTTTGTTGCTTAGTTACATGTTAAACATATAGTCTTCCCTCTTGGTTCTGCTAATTGGTAGCATGCGACACATTGTGTTTGTTCGTTTATTTACATAGAAGTTATTTATTTGTTTACGAGTCAGGGGCGTGGTGTCGGCTCCTTGATTGACAGGCGAGGTGTCCACCCCATGAGGTCAAAGGTCATAACCGTGACACCACTGACCTGTTTCCCGGACAGAACAGATCAGCTGAGAATTACCTCCAATGCCCTGGTTGGATTATACTGCCCCGTGCCCTGCCCCGCGTCGGCCCGCAAAACACCCCACAATCCTCAGAAAGCCTTTATTTCTGCCCCTGTGAGCTGCTAAAAAATAAGACAAAGTTTCCCGACTTCATAGCGGATGGTAAAGCTAGTAAAACAAACATCTTGTACGTATACACCATTAAAATTGTTCAATTCATTGACATCCGTAATATATATTCATATGGAATCATGACATGGCATTAAAAGACTATTAAATACACAATTTATTGCTGGTCCCTAACTGGCGATTTAACATATCAGTCATTCGACCCCCTCATATCTCAATGGACATTGAAAAGCTACAATATGCATCAAAAATAATTCCAACAATTGATCAATCTTGGCAAGCACGACTGTCAGTCTTTATCAGGTAAGAGTTCAGAAAGACCGTCCCTTAACTTCTACATGCACATATTATCAGTCTTAATCGATTTAGTCAATCGGTTTTAAGAACACTTCCATTAATTAACAATATTAAAAATGTTATTTAAATGTTCTAAGAATGTTTATTAGACCTTAACCGTATTAACATTATTGCTTGGTTATAAGAACATTATTCAATCGTATTCAATGTTTTTATAACATTCCACTAACAATTTAAGAATAATGTTTTTTAATATATGTGATATAATGTTAATTTTTTTTACTGATGTTACTGTAAGAACGTTGTTTGCTAACTTTGAGGGAGCTTTTAGAAAATGTTCTGAGTACGTTTTTTGTTAGCTTGGCTCTAACCTCCAAAAACAAAACAAATTTTATTTTTGGCAACCATTTTGGGGCATGATGAGACAGTCACAAACCTCATCCAGCTGTCTCTTCTGCTCTTTGCGCGGGGTGAGGGGGCTTTGGGAAGGATTAGTTTACCTCTGTGGGGATATCTGACTTTTGCCTGTCTCACACACACACACACACACACACACACTCCAGGAGAGTGTCAGGTTAAGAGGTTACACAGAGTCTCTCACTGGCCTTTATAAAGCTGACTCACAGATGCAGGTGAATCAACAGGGCAGCCATTTTGAATACAGCCTGTCTGGAATTGCTCCTGCAACCTGCTCCTCGCTTTTTGTTGTTGACGCCCTGCGGCCATTTATGACTCTTTCAATCGCTTAAAGAAAGTTAGGATTTGAATGAGACGTTTCTCTGCCAGCGTCTGAGCTATTATTGTGTAATGAATAAAAATGAGTACATGACATTACAGTTGCCGTGTGTAATTTCTACGGCACTGGCAACAAATTCGTCAACAAAACTATTTAACTATTAATACAGGAAACTGTGTTGCAAAACCTTGATGTCGTGATGTTAGGTTGCTGTAGATGGTTGCCAGGGTGTTGCCAGCCATTTACTAAGGTATTCTGATTGATGTTTAATTTTTTGTTACTAGGGTGTTGCTAGGGTGACCAGGGTCATTGTTAAGTGGGACTTTACTGGAGCAGGTAGTCCCACATTAAACTCACGCCATTGGTTTAGCCAATTTTTCTTGCTTATGGAAGCATATTTAGATTCAGTAAACTACACAAATTTCACTGCACCTTATTCAAAGAAATCAACAGGAGTCAATGCCATTTAAAGACAAGATGGGCTGCTACAGCAGTTTGTCACTATGTACAAAATTAATAGTATCAAACAGACAAAGTGACTCAAGGAATTTACAAGCCAGCTCCTCAGACCTCGATTTAGATATGTATTTATTAGCATGTAGCACACAGAGGTCAAAATAGCACTTTATAGTCAGTAATGAAGATAAAATCAAGGCTGCCGATGTGCGCGTTGGCAAACCCATGTGATTTCTCACCTCATGCTGCCACCGATCGAAGCCCACTGTCAGTGGACAACACAATCCAGTCAAAAATATCCTGCTGGCTATTTAAGCGAGGTATTTTGGATCTGTGCTAAGTAAAATTGTGGAAATTAACTAGCATGCCGCGCAGAGGTGCATTTAAACTGCGACCTGAAATTTTAGCTTATAAGAACATTTTGGAACGTTTCCATTAAGCAACAAAATGTTAAAAATGCTATTTTGAAAATTCTACGACACTCAAAATGTCTATTTTTAGACGTTGTATTAACATTATTGCTTGTTTATAAGAACAATATTCGAACATTTTTATTCTGTAACATTTTTTAAACATTCCACTAACAAATTAAGATTAAGAATTTCAAAAATATGACATAACGTTTAAAAAATGTTACCTGAGGAACTTTTTGATAACTTTAAGAGAACGTTAGTCAACATTTTAAGAACGTTCACTGTTAACTGGGTCTCTCCAGCCTGCGGAGCTTCGTGCCTCTGAGGAGTCACAGAGGACGCGGCCGTTTAAAAACGAGCGCCTGGTGTGTGCTGACGGACAAGAGGGCAGGTTTGGCAAAAGCTTCTATGAAACGTACTAAATGCTGCAGTTACAAATACAGGCCCAGGGAGAGCGCCCAAATAAACCTGTTCACCCTGACCGCCTCTGTAGGCCACTGAGAGATTAAGTGCTGGTTAAACAGTAAACAAGACAAGCTATACACATTTATGACCCATTCACCACAAACAAACCTTATCAGCAATAAGTAAATTTGCATAGAAGACTCACATTTTATGATATCATAAACGTCTTAACTAAGCTTTTACTGTATATGGTTTTATTACGAGTTACGCAGTGTGTGTTTGCTAACTACTACAGTTATGCATTGTTATGTCAATATTATTACCCACAATGCATTAATTCACCAAACCAAGTGCCGAAGGAGCTAAAAGGTCAGAGGTTCTGTTTCCAGGCATTTGTTCTGTGGCCCATAAAATATCAAAAATATTTTGTGTTTTATTGTATAAAAAACAAATTTTACCAACACTTGTTAAGTTTCGACGAGGTTGTTTCAATATGGCGTTCATTTCTTTAGAAAGAAATTAAGATTTTGCTTTCAGTGAAATGAAACTAGGGGAGGCAAACAATTAAGGCCACTCCAGGCTGCTTATACATTAGTAAAAAGGCTTAGTTTTTAATACCAGTTGTTAACTATATGTCTCAATTTGACTGCAGTGATTAGGCTAATTTAGCTGAATGATGGCGAGTCTCATCCTTGTTTTGTTAACGTTCCAAAAATTCCGGCTGCTTTTATGGATAATATAATCCATATAAATTCACTGACACTGGTTCCTGATTTGCGGTCCGGCTGCGCTTGCGGTCAAATATAGAACATTTCACGGACTCACTGGCACACGACGAACTCTCACTATGCGCAAAAACAGGGTTCTGTTCCCAGAGAGATAAAGACGGAGCAATGCTGTCTTCTCCGTACCAGCTGCATGCTGGTACAAGTGACCGTTCAGTGGCCTTCCAGTTTTGAAGTCGGGTTCGATGCTGAAATAGCAACCGTGGCTGTAATCCTAAAACTCCACTGGAAATCTGACGGACAGGTGAATGATCTCCACAGAAGATGTGTTGGTAAAAGTACTGCTGCTCTTTTCCGTATGTGCTATTTTCCAAACACACTGTCAGAATTAAGATATTCACAGAGCTTAAAACTGAAGTGCGTCATTTCTTAGATGTTAAAATATTTTCTGCTCTCTCTGTAAAGAAAGCCATCTGCACAAGCTGAATTCTCTGAAAAGCGTAAACTCTGGCTAGTCTTTCGCTTTTTAGTAGATAATAAATATGCCAAACGTTTACGTCAATGCTTGTTAAAGCAACCTGTGTAGTTTGAAGCAAAACTAATTTATTTTAGGAAACAAATGGTTTGTCTGAAGTGAAATAACAATATTCATAACAAATAAGTAAATACTTAAACATATGTATAATTGATTATATACATTATATATATGATTTGGTTTGGTATATAGCGAACAGGAATACAGTGCTGCCACCCTGTGGTGATCCGGTCTCATTACACAATGTCGCACAAACACACTGAGGCAGCAGTTAGACTAAGGGGCTGCTGATGACCCCAGATGTGTCGTGCATGTCGTGGCCACTGTTTTAAAGTAAAACACACCGTGATGTAAAACACAATTTCACTTGTTCACGTTTAACTCGCTTTAAAAAATAATTTATTTTTAGCCTAAAAACAATGAATACACAAACACGCTTCAAGTGATACAGTACGGCGATAACTCCAGTGAGAAAGCATCATATTCACTGCTCATTCAAGTATGTATTTGTTTCCTATTGGTTCCACAGATGTAACACCTTGAAATTAACAGTCGAAACTCACAACCATTATTTTATACTAAACACCCAAACACATTTTCCTGTTACACTCAGTTCATGTTGTTCATTAAATATATCAATTTTTTCGCTTTAACCTTTCTAATGACTGAAGAGGGTCGGGCGGTGTTACCTCATAATTACTGTTTTTGGGATATAATCATTCTGCCATAAAGACATCGAACGCAAAATCTCTTCTTCGGCCTTACTGACCAAAGTCATGTTTTAAAGTGTAATAAAAAAACGAATGCAAATAAAAGTATTATTGAGCCAGTTTACGTACAGTTAGTGTGCATACAGCTTACTGTACTGTCCTCCAACTCTCAGACCGATCCTGTCTCAATTCACTTCACATTTTTAAATAACGTAGTGCTAGCGGCAATAAGCAAGACTAGCTTGTTTATTGATTACAGCCTCTGGACCAAATACTGTATCTAATATAAATTATAGCGCGTAACAAAAACAAGCAATATGCCGGTTTCATATTAAACACTCCCTGAATGGGAGTTTAATACCTGTAATTATTTAATATTCAGCTGTCTGTAAACGAAAACGTAAATATTTGATAATACAATAAGCCGGTCTTTGCTGGGTAATGCGGTTTATATCTTTGGCCCTGCGGTACCATATATGGCGAAACACCTGATGACACGTCAACCTGTTCGTTTAATTGGCTGTGGAGTGTTCGATGTCCAGCCTCCTCTGGGCGGAGCCTCTCTTGCGTGCCGCCGGCGATGACACAAGTGATCCTAAAGCTCCAGGAGTCTCGAAGAACAATTTGGACCCCAGCACTGTTTCCTTTGGCGTTGAAGGAGTCTGGAGGTGTGGAGGATAGGAGACGCAAATGTGTTAGCCAATCATGGCGAAATATTAAATACATCATCAATATAAAAAAATGAAAAGTCTACGCTAATGTATAAGACAATCTCTTGAGGTGATCGTGTCTTCTGACCTGTGTCGGTACATGTCGAGGGCTGTCTTTTCTCAGTTTCTGTGGTGACAGCGTAGAAGCTGCCACTCTGTACCCATGATTCTCAGAGCTG
>JAZGTJ010010660.1:0-17846 GCA_036877575.1 Botia almorhae
AGTGATTTCTAAATTTACTTTGACTTGTATTTCATTGCAGACAATATGAACACAAAATATGTCATGTTTTGTCTGGTCAACTTCATTTCATTTGTAAATATACATCCTTTCCTGTCATTCTGACCTGCAACTCATTCCAAAAAAGGTTGGGACAGGAGCAATTTAGGGCTAGTAATCTGGTAAATTGGTTAAATGATGTGATTTCAAACAGGTCATGTCAACAGGTGATTGTAATTATGATTTGGTACAAAAGCAGCATCCAAGAAAGGTCTAGCCCTTTAGGAGCAAAGATGGGTCAAGGATCGCCAGTTTGCCAACAAATACGTGAGAAAATTATTGAAATGTTTAAAAACAATGTTCATCAAAGAAAGATAGGAAAACATTTGGATATTTCACCTTTAACATTGCATAACACAATCAAAAGATTCAAGGAATCTGGAGGAATTTCAGTGCGTAAAGGACATGGGCGCAAGCCTAAGCTGAACAACCGTGATCTCCGATCCCTCAGGCGGCACTACTGCATCAAGAAACGTTATTCAAAAGCGATATCACCACATGGGCGCAGGACTACTTTGGCAAACCTTTGTCAAGTACCACGATACGTAGTTACAGCCACAAATGCCAGTTGAAACTGTACTGTGCCAAAAGGAAGCCCTATGTTAACAGTGTCCAGAAGCGCAGTCGACTTCTCTGGGCTCGGAGGCATCTGGGATGGACCATCACACAGTGGAAACGTGTACTGTGGTCAGATGAATCAGTATTTCAGATATTTTTTTGGGAGAAATGGACGCTGTGTGCTCCGGACCAAAGAGAAAAGGATCATCCAGACTGTTACCAGCAAAAAGTCCAAAAGCCCCAAAATGGGGTTGTGTCAGTGCCCTTGGCAAAGGTAACTTGCACTTTTGTGATGGCACCATTAATGCTGAAAAGTACATAGAGATCTCAATGTACTGTGTAGAGGAGCACAATATGCTGCCTTCAAGAAGAAATCTTTTCCAGGGACGCATATTTCAACAAGACAATGCAAAACCACATTCTGCACACATTACAAAGTCCTGGCTGTGGAGGAAGAGGATACAGGTAGTTGACTGGCCTGCCTGCAGCCCCGACCTGTCTCCAATGGAGAATGTGTGGCGCATTTTGAAGCGCAAAATGCGACAACGAAGACCCCGTGCTGTTGCCCACCTTAAGACTTGTTTGCAGGAAGAATGGGACAAAATTACACCTGAAACACTTCATCACTTGGTGTCTTCAGTCCCTAAACATCTTGTTTAGTGTTGTGTTGTGAAAGTGTTGTGAAAAGGAAGGGCAACATTACAAAGTGGTAAATGCTTTACTGTTCCAACTTTTTTTTTAAATGTGTTGCAAGAACCAAAATTGGCATACGTGTTTATTTTGAGAAAAAAATACAATACAAGTCAAAGTAAATTTAGAAATCACTACTTACTTTTTTTTTTATTTGCGTTTTCCATACTGTGCCCACTTTTTCTGATTTGGGGTTGTATAAGACCATTGTAACTATGAAACTGTACTATAAAAACATATAGCAACAGATCATCACCCCATCCTCATTTCTAGTGCTTGCATATAAAATGGCCATTGGCTCTGCATCACCATACCTTCATACCCTCCTACACATCTAAACCCCATCAAAACTCTGCGGTCAGCAAATGAGCAGCACCTTGTGCTACCTTCTTTAAAGGGCACTAATCCACTTTCCTGCACATTCACCTTCACAATTCCTTACTGGTGGAATGATGTTCAAACTTGGTCAGTTGCATCCCTCACAAAATTCAAAAAACAGCTTAAAAAAAGTCTCCTTGTGAATACTTGACAGTAATATATTACCTGCTCTTCCTATTAAAAAAATAAATAAATAAAGCTGCAAGCCATGATCAGGCCCTAACATGGCAAAAATTTTACAAAAATTGCAGAGGATATTTAAAATCACTGATTTCCTGTTGGGTTTGGGGCATGGCTCCAAGAGACTTTTTAAAGCTGCTGGGATGATACATGAGCCTCCCAGATGTTGTACATGTACATGAAATGTAGCGCGAGGGGGCACTTTATTGAAATTTTGTAGGTGTCACAATAGAGCGTTTTTTTTCACACCTATACCTGATGTAAACTTTTGCCACTTCTGATGTGTGTGCAAAGTTTCATGGGTTAAAAGTTTCAAAGAAAAAAATAGACCGATTTCAATAGCTCCTGTAGCACAATTGGTAAAGCATTGCATTAGCAGTGCTGGTTGTGAGTTTCCTCATATTCTGTTTACCATTATTTCTGTTAATTCTGGATAGGTGGGTGGACTTTAATTCCTGTGTATTTAAATCTATACAGGATGGCAATGATCAGATATTTTACGAAGTTGGAACGAAGGACAGATGAAGGAAGAATTGTCTCTGGATACAGGAAGGCAGCTGCTCATACTGTAACAACTTACATTTATAAATTCATGTTAAATAAAACAAGAATGTTTCATTAAATATACTTATGATTTACTTACTCATCTGTGATCTTGCTCTCTCTTTCTCTGCTGTCCTTCTTTCCTTCACATCTAAAATATTTCTGTTCATTTCAAAATGGCAGCCGTTGTTTTCTGTCACTGTCTCCTCTATCTTCTCCAGCAGATCTTTGATCTGAGTGTCATCACTGCTGTTCTGATGGTTGAGAACATGATATCTGTTCCCACATTTCTCCACCAGCCACTGGAGATCCTCCCCTTCACTCTCAATGTGCTGCTCTATAGATGTGTCTCCTAGAAATTCTCCATGACTAAAGAGCACTATAGTGTGACTCCAGACTCTCTCACTGAGAAGCTCCACATATCCCTGTAATATTTTTCTCTCATGCTCTCTGAATCTAGTGTCTACACGTATAACCAGAAGAACAATGTGAGGTCCTGGAGGACACAGAGACACACTGAGCAAAATCTCTTGTATCATTAACTCAGAACTCTTTTCTACAGGTTCATTCCTCCACCATCCTGGAGCTTCTACCACAGTAATGTGTCTGTCTGCTACTTCTCTCTGTCTCTTCACACACTGAGCAGTTGTCTTCAAGTCAAACTGTTTTCTGCCCAGGATGAGGTTTCCTGCTGAACTCTTCCCAGCAAATTTATACCCCATTAACACAATTCTCATTTCTGAGAGATTCTGAGTGTCACCTGCAACAAATACACAAAACACACTTATCTAAATGCAACTGTACTTGTTAACAAAAGATGACTGAAATTAAAATCACACTGTAAGAAGTCCAGTGACACTTTTAAAGATTAACCTTGGCTAGCTGGTCCTAAATCAAGTTAATTTAAATTAAACTAAAATTAAATTAAATTAAAACATGTAAATAGAAAATAAAATTGGTCCCAGCATAGATCCTTGAAGAACACCTGTCTTACTATTAGAGGAGTGGACTTCTAGGTAATTATTTATGGACATAGTAAGTAGTTTTGAAACCACTTCAGCACTATATTACTAAAACTTACATATTTAAATATTTGCAAAATAATATGACTCACAGAATCTAATGCTTTGGATTGTAAATATTATTAGTGACTGACTTTGAAGCAGTTTTAATACTGTATCCTAGCAAATCTATTTTAATTTGATTTAAGATATTACTAACCAAGAAATAATGCTTTAAGTGGCTAATTCACCAAATATTCAAATGTTTGCTGTAACAGACAATTTGGAAATTGGGTGATAATTACTTAATAAAGTGGGGTCTCCACCTTTTAATAATGGAAGAAAATCTGATGACTTGCATAAGATGGGAATCAATTCACTGCTTAAATTCTGATAAAAAGGCAATGAATAAATCTGCAGATGCTGTTATTTTTTAAATAAGGCACCATTTAATCAGGACCAGAAAACTTCTTTTTCACAGTCAAGGCCTAACAGGGCTTTATACACCAGAGTTGGGAAAATGGCAGGAAAATTAAATTTGCAAATTGTATTTGCAGTTGCTTTTACTATTTATGGGTGTAACAGTTGTGACAATTCAAATACAAATTGTTAAAATTTTTGTTTATGCGAACGTACAATGTGTGTCAAATTTCAAATGAAAACACAAATTTAAATTGCAATAGCAATTACCTGTTTGCGATTTCATTACCTCGATGTCGCATACTGAGTGTGCCAAAACTCAAAAGCAATTGCAATTCTCTTTGTATTTGCGTTTATGATGCCTTCACACAAACCTGTCAACCAGTGTCAGGGGTGGGACTACACTATGGGGCATGTTTGTGTTATGAAGTGACGTCACTCAGAACTGACTGAATTATGGCGGTTTTGCAGTTGGTGTGTAGAACGGGAATGTGATGAACTAAAGATCAGAACCCAGTTGCATAAAACCCTTAAGTAAGGGTATCCCTGAGGGAAGGGATTTCTTTAAGAGCGTTGCAACAAATGGCTTAAACGTCACCCTTAAGTGTTGATTTAAAAAATATATCAAATAAACTGTGCCAACAAATTTCTGTTATTAGAAAATTACAATTTTATTTAAAAAAATGCATTTTAAACCTCCATTTTTTCAAAAATTTAAAATTATCCAAAAATTAAAACATTTTTGGATCAATTTTATGTCAATGTCATTGTTTAGCCAGCCAAGTAATTGCAGTGCAGAAGGGGCAGGACAAACACGTCACTGACCAGTCATCACATTCTATGATTAAGAAGCCATATAAAAGTTAATATCTGTACCAGAAGACATCCCTAGACTACCACAATTGTATTAGTTAAAATAATATCTGCGAAAGTTTTACTTAGGTTCACGTTTGTGGATATTCCATATCACAGCAACCAAATAAACGTCTCTGCTAAAATGCTACACCTAGGAAGTGTTCTCACTCTTTAAGGGTCTTAAGGGTTATCTAAGGAGGGAATAAATAAATAAACAATAAATAAATCTTGATTTATGTTATTTTTTATTTATACTCACTGCAAACAGACCTAACCATGATAACCTGTGCACCCTGTGAGCTTATTGTGATAACCTGTGTACACAGGATGTGAGCTATTTGTGATACAACCAATTATTCTATTCTATTGTTTTGTTTTTTATTTATGACAAATGGCAGATGTCATATTTCTGCTTTTTTTATTAAAATAATCTGCAGATTGTGCACATTTTTCTTTAAATTTTCCTGTTAAAAATAATAATGACATTTACTAATGACATAATGTTTGTGAATTATGTAAGTGAATTATGTTGGTGTAGTGTTTTCAGTAAACTTCCCTGAGATCACTGTAAATTATACATCTAAAGTCACTTTTTGAGTTGCCAATAAACACAGAAAAAAATAAATTTAGTACTCAATATTTTAAAAAGATAAATACTCCATATTTCAGACATTTTTTAAATTCCTGTGGTTGGGTCATTGCAAAAGACAAAGATAACAGGTTGGTCCAATCTGATCTTGTGTTGTCTGGTTACTTTTGAGGGTCTGTTAGTGTGAGATGTTCTCAGTCTATCTATTAGAAACACCTACAAACGGCATCCGGTGACATGATATTGTCTGCTGTAAATACTCTTTAATCTTCTATTATTAACAATGTTATAATTAACAATGTTATAATTAACAATTTATAACATGTATTTTTGCATTTTCATGAATTATTCAGTGAAGATAGTCAGTGTTCAGATGATGATTGATGATGATGATGATTACTCACTCATTTGTAATCTGATCATCTCTCTCTGATTTGTCATCCTCTTCATTCGTTCTTTCACTCTCTCTTCCTCTGCTCTCCTTCTCTCCTCCACCTCCTGTAAAACATTTCTGTTCATTTCAAAATGGCAGCCGTTGTTTTCTGACACTGTCTCCTCTATCTTCTCCAGCAGATCTTTGATCTGAGTCTCATCACTGCTGTTTCGATTGTTGAGAACATGATATCTGTTCCCACATTTCTCCACCAGCCACTGGAGATCCTCCCCTTCACTCTCAATGTGCTGCTCTATAGATGTGTCTCCTAGAAAGTCTCCAATGGTGAAGAGCACTATAGTGTGACTCCAGACTCTCTCACCAAGAAGCTCCACATATCCCTGCAATACTTTTCTCTTATTTTCTCTGAATCTAGTGTCCACACGTATAACCAGAAGAACAATGTGAGGTCCTGGAGGACACAGAGACACGCTAAGTAAAATCTTTTGTTTTAGTAATTCAGGGCTTTCTTCTACAGGTACATTCCTCCACCATCCTGGAGCTTCTACCACAGTGATGTGTCTGTCTGCTACTTCTCTCTCTCTTTTCACACATTGTGCAGTTGTCTTCAAGTCAAACTCTTTTCTGCCCAGGATGAGGTTTCCTGCTGAACTCTTCCCTGCTCGTCTATTTCCTATTAACACAATCCTTAGCTCTGAAAGGTTCTGAGTGTCACCTGTAACAAATACACAAACACTTATCCAACATTATATTGTGATGAGAATTTGTAAATCTCTTTTTAGTTGCTCTAAACATGAAAGTAATCCAATACTAGTACTGTAATAAAAATAGTGTTGAAACTTTAAAGAGCAGAGCTAAATAGAGCACAATCTTTATACTTGATATAAACATAAAGACTTTAAGAAGCCATTTGCATGAGTGTACAAAATGTCTGACTCCTTATGATGTCTTTTATTTCAATTTGCCATTATACTACCTGTAAACAGACCTACTGAACCTGTGAGCTATTGTGATACAACTATTTTTTTTGCTTGTTTTGACCAGTGGCAGATGTGTAATTTCACCTCAAGTGTTATACCACATTTTGATAAGTGTTAAGAAACTTTTTATGGTATATTTAATGTTAGGTTTAAAAGTTAGGAAGTATACTGTTTTATTGTGACCTTAGCAAGAGATATGTATTGTCTCCTTATCGCATAAATAGGACTTGGTCTTGTATGACTGAAATAGCCACCAGCGATGCAAAGATGGCCACTGAGTGTGGAGACTTCCCTAAAGGGGCTTTGGGGCAATCAGGCTGTTTTCGATATTTTTAAAACAATAACATCTTAAAATAAGGTTTTATTAACATAAGGTAATGCATTACCTAACATTAACTATCATTAATTAGTACTTAGTTTCAGGAGTCACCAAGATGCGTCAGTTCCCAAATACAGTTTAACTACCAACTCACCAGCTAAAATTAGTTTGAGGAAGGTGGTCCTGTTCTGGTGTTTCTAATTAAGGCCTCATTTTAAGACTTTGTCTCTTCGTATGAGGATCTGATTGTCCTGTTGGGTGATTGTTCTGTTATATATATTTTTATTTTTTGTAGGGCTTATTGTTATTAATTTATAACAATTTATTTATAACTCAATGTTATTGGTTTAATGTGTTTATTGTTTGTGATTTGTGCATTGTGAGTCTAGCACAAAATTTGTGTCTGCATAAGACTTCTCATATTGCATCAATGTGTCTGTGTGTTTTTTGCCATCAATAAGGACATCAAGTTATCATAACTTAACATTGCTTAATAAAAACAAGCAAATGTGAAGTAGGCAGGGAGAGCAATTGTGATAAGGACTTAGTACGCTAGTATGTTAATGATAAAACACATGTAAATTTTACTTAGTTGCCTTTTAAAGGTTTTATTTTTAAACTGATATGGTATTAAAGAGTGATATGGTATTAAACACTTTTGCATTACAAACCTTCTGTAAGAACATTGGAGCAGTGCTTAATTTCCTATTTTCCTCACACAGAAGCATTAACAGACAGGCAGTCATGTAACAGGTGTGGAGGAGAAGAAAGTTGTTGTAAAAAAAGACCCCTGGAGTGCATGTCTGTTGTATTTTACAGTGTGCTTTTAATTGTTTTGATATGGTCAATTTCACTTTTTAAAGGCTGATTGCTAAAGAAATGTATCATTAATCGATTGTTTTTATTCCAAGTATTGTAATTGTATTTTTTATTGATTAAATGTTAATATGCTGTTAAGTCAGTATGCATTATTGAAGTCTATATGCCTTTTAAGTTATCTGTACTTACAAATTTAAGTTAATTTAATGAAATGATCACATCATGTCAACTTACTTAAACTGAGCTGTCAATTTCCTCATTACTCAGTTGAATTGAGATATTATTTTTCCTCAAATCATTTAAATAGTCTCAACTTATAGGGGGTTTACAGGGTGATAGTTCTTTTGTAACTGTGTTGTCTGTGGCTTGTTTCTTTGTATTGGAACTTTGTGTCTATTGTAAAAGGATTATGTAACAAGGATTTAGTATTTTTTGACCAATGGTTGTGTCTTCATGGAGATTACCAGGGTGGCATGGTCAGGCTAGGTTTGAGAAATCTTATTTTGTTCATCTTTCTGGGTTATACCCTTCACCGTCAGGCCACCCTGGTACAACTGTTGATGTAAAATGTGCCAGTAAATCTTAACTTGTTTAAATTAAGATTAATAAATAAATACTGTAGAAGTATTTTTCATTGTTAAGTCATGTTAAATAATGTAGTTAAATAACAAATAGAACCTTATTTTAATGTGTTACAATAAAAGACAGTAACAACATAAAATATTGTGCAATATGATATGAAAAAAGTAGCCTGCAACTACAGTGCGACATAAATAGTATAAATGGTTTCTTATCATCATAAAGAGGTATATTATTGCCTCCTTATGATGAATCACTTTGTTGTTTTTGTCACTTGTGTAAATCGCTTTGAATAAACATGCCAGCTGAAGGCCTAAATGTAGTTATATAGGCTGGTATAAAATATCACACAGATCTTAAAGACACACTATTTAGTTTATTTCCAGTATTTCAAACAAGTGCGTTCTCGTCTCCACAATTATTAAATTATTTTTCTAAAGGGACGCGGCGAAGCCGAAGTGACAGAGGACTTGAGGAGGAGCTGGAGGGAAGGAAGAGCCCAACGGAGCTCGTGGGACGAACTGATCTAAAGGCGAAGCAAGAGGGACGAGGGATATAAGTATAAGTATAAAAAATTTTGGATATAGATTTATCGGCCAACATATTGGTTATCAGCTTTCAAAGTCTGTTAGGTCTGTTAGAGTGAGATGTCTATCTAGAAACACCTAAAAACAGTAGCTGATGACAGAAAGTGTTTGTTTTGTTAATAATGCATCAGTTATTTACTTAATTATTCAGTGAAGATACTCAGCATGCAGATTAGCACTGTGATGTTTACTTACTCATCTGTAATCTGATCATCTCTCTCTGTTTCTAAATCCTCTTAACTCGTCCTTTCACATTCTCTTTTTCTGCTCTCCTTTTCTCCTCCATCTCTTGTAAAATCTTTCTGTCCATTTCAAAGCCATTGTTTTCTGTTACCATCTCCTCTATCTTGTCCATCAGATCTTTGATCTGAGTCTTATCACTCCTGTTCTGATGGTTGAGAACATGATATCTGTTCCCACATTTTTCCAGCAGCCACTGGAGATCCTCCCCTTCACTCTCAATGTGCTGCTCTATAGATGTGTCTCCTAGAAAGTCTCCAAAGGTGAAGAGTACTATAGTGTGACTCCAGACTCTCTCACCAAGAAGCTCCACATATCCCTGCAATACTTTTCTCTTATTTTCTCTGAATCTAGTGTCTACAGGTATAACCAGAAGAACAATGTGAGGTCCTGGAGGACATAGAGACACACTGAGTGAAATTTCTTGTTTCAGTAACACAGGGCTTTCTTCTACAGGTACATTCCTCCACCATCCTGGAGCTTCTACCACAGTGATGTGTCTGTCTGTTACTTCTCTCTCTCTTTTCACAGACTGAGCACTTCTCTTCAAGTCAAACTCTTCTCTGCCCAGGATGGTGTTTCCTGCTGAACTCTTCCCAGCTCCTTGACTTCCCACCAAAACAATTCTCAGCTTTGAGTGATTGTAAGAGTAACCTGTTAGATGACAATACACAATATAAGCTTTCTTACAAAGACTCAAGTACTGAAAATATTTAACAGAGGCAAAAAGCATTTTTCTGAGTATTTAAAAATGAATGACATTCAAAAAATCTAAAATGACCAACTTCCTGTTGGGTGAAACTAAAAGGTGTCAGAGGAAAAGTTATTTGGGTTGATGAGACCATTACGCATAGTTTTACATGTTGTCATGGCAACGATATTTAAGCTGTTACAAATCCTGTTAGAATTTTATTTCAGCCCAGTCTCTACATTAGAACAAAACATATACAAAATTAACCCCATCACTTTAGTCAAAAGGGGGTGCTACAAAGCCCCCCACCACCCCCACGTTTAATCTATTGCCCACACCTAACAGCTGACCACTATGCTGTGTGTGTCAAATTTCATGCCATTTCAAGTATGTTATCACCTCAAATACACCTAAATGTGGTTTTCAATGTTGGACGATATCGCAAATCCATTTTTGAAGATATTACGAATCCATTTAGATGACTAGGCTAAATGTAAGTTGACTATTTTAAAGTTTGCTTTAAGTGACACACCTCCTGTTGCCAGTTGGTGGCGCTATCACTGTGACTCACAACAGACATATCAATGTCATCAGCCCACCACAATAAACATATTTGCCAAGACTAATGTCAATGCATGCTGTAAATATTAGAGACTTGATGATACCTCCTGTTTAACAGTCATCATATGGGCAATTTTTTAACCTTTCTTCTATCTACAGCCAACCCTACACAGAAAACAATCAAACAAAAGCAATGTTGATGAAGTTATATAAACTACACTGTTAATAAAATAAGCTTCTTGACAAGTCTTTTCTAAATGTATTTTGAAAACAAAATAATATGTAATAATATGTAACAACACATATGTACTGCATATGCGTGCAGTGTGAGACAGCCGCTATATTGATCTTTGTCTCTGTGTGACTTTCTTCCTGCATGCAGCTAAAACTAAATCAACCTGAACAAAACATCTCTTATTTAAATTATTTAAAAAAATTGGTGTCCCAAAAATGATTCAACAGCCTGGTGTCATAAGTGGGATATCTTTCCAATGTACTACCAATTTTTTGTAATCCCCACTTTTACATGGGCTTGGATTTTTACAACCTTTTGCCTATGGGTGACAATTGTTTAAATACCTCTGTGGTGCTCAAAGGAATCTGAATAATACCCCTTCGAAGGTGCCGTAGGACTGGGTAAGCCCCATTTTTGGGTGCCAGTAAACCATTTACTGACAACTGGCACAAAATATTTTACATTTTCTCTTATTAGAACTATTTTGTAGTCTTTCAGGTTAATTACCTAGAAACCATTAATATGTTTTATTTTGTATTATAATGAAGGTCTCATTCACTTTCCTCTATACCAAGTACAGGAACTGACCTTACCTTACATGTGGATTGTATCAAATTCTGGATCTGCGAGTCCAAAACCAAGCATTGCACAGGCTCTCAGTCAGGATGCTCAGGCAGAGGCACACCCTGTCATCCGTGCATCACTAGGACTGCTTTGTGGCAATTGACTTGAAGGAGGAACTTACATGTGTGATTCTTCCTCAACATCCTTGCTTTTAAGTGCCAAGCATGCCTGTAAAATGTACTAGTTACGTTGGATTTTCAGTCCATGATCTGACCTGACTTTCCTGATGTCAGGAGTGCCCTTAGAAAAGGCCTTAAGACGTGTTGTGGTAACAACAGATGCGACCAACACAGTTGGGGCACCATGTGCAATGGGCAAGCAGTGTTGGGGTGCTGGACAGGCCCATGCCTGTGGTGGCATATCTGCCTTGAGTTCCTGCCAGCATGGCCTGCCCAGAGGAGGCTTCAGCTGTTAACTTAGGGAAAGCATGTGTTGGTTCAGACAGACAACACACTTATGGTGACATACATTAATCACCAGGATGAAGTATGCTCATGTCACATGTCGCAACTCATCCTTCACCTATTCTTATGGAGTCTCCACACTTTGAGGAGTGTGGAGGCCATCTAGTGGAGCAACTGATCTGGGAGGAATTTGGGGAAGCACAGGTAGACCTGTTTGTCTCCTGGGAAAACTTATATTGCTCTCTTTGGCATTTCTAGTTCTGCTAAAGAAGCAAGACATTTGCATCCTCAACTACCATGACCAATATCTCACTCGTGAGATATGTTGTGTGCACACAGGAACCTAGTGCTTCAGCACCTTGACCATTTGGGGCTTCAGGTCAACCGTGCAGAGCATCTCTTTTCTCAGTCTAAAGCTGGTCTTCATAATAACTTTTCTCTTTAATGAACAAGCCTAGTCAGTGTTGGCTTGTCTGAGTTGCTTCCTTTAACTTAAGAAGTTAACAGTTGATGGACTATGGGTATGTTCCAGCACCTACTGGTGGCAAGTCTGAGGGAAGAACATTGCCACCAGGCCCACTGGTGCGCTCCTCCTCAGGTTAACAGGTGTACTTGGCTTAGTGCTCCATATGTTATAATTCCCAGCATGTAATCATGTATGTGTAATTTCCACTGTTTGGTTTCTCTGTTGGTAAACTTTGTGTCCTTCCAGTGGCAGAGGTACCTTTGTTCCAGAGGTAATAGAATAAATATCCTTTCGGCCCTCTTGGTTGAAAGGGTACTTCACAGGAGAACTATGTGTGCTACACTTTGTGTTTTTCTTTCAATAGACCGAACATCTTGGTTATGTATGTAACCCTCATTTCCTGAAGATAGGAAATGGAGACGTTACGTCAACAAACTGACATATGGGGTCTTGCTTGGGAGCCCTATCACCTTCAAGCACAGCACGCCTTGGGAGTGGTACACCAAAGGGATGGTAGCCACTATCCAGTGGGCCAACCTCTGTTGGAGATGGCCTTTCCCTTTTGCTGAGCTCCAAAGCAGACAAAGAGCTCATCAGAGCTTCTAAAGCTCAGAGTATGGTCCATTTAAATGTGCAGAGCGCAAACAGGACTCAAAAGGCTGGGTCTGCCTCCTCTATGGGCAGCATTTGCAGGTACACCACCTGGTCCTTGAAAGGCATGGTGGGAACCTTAGGCACGTAGCCAGGCCTGGGTCTCAAGAAAACATGAGAGTAAGCAGGCCCGAACTCTAGGCACGAATCACTGATTGACAATGCCTGCAGGTCCCCAACCCTCTTGATGGAGATGAGACTGGTCAGGAGTGCTGTCTCAAGGGACAGACTTTTCAGCTCAACTGACTCAAGCAGCTCAAAGGGGCTTCCTGTAGCCAAGAAAGGACTACGGAAAGGTCCCAAGAGGGAAAGAAGGGCTGCCTCGGGGGGGTTCAGTCTCCGGGCACCCTTAGGAACCTGATGACCAGCTCCTAAAACTTCTTCTGCTAAGTGATGGGCTCAGATATCAGCCACATACACCTTCAGGGTGGAAGGGGACAACTCCAGTCCTTCCTGCAGAAAGGATAGCACAGAGCTGATCAGGCAATGCAGGAGTCTTCCCCATGGGAAGAACACCAGTCAGCAAAGGGGCTCCACTGCAAGGCGTAAGCCCGCCATAAGGAAGCAGCCCTTGCCTCAGTGATAGTGTCCACCATGATTGGTGGTAGGTCACTCAGGTCCTCCGCATTCCGTCCAAGTACCATACATGGATGTTCGAAAGATCGTGCACGGGTGCCAGATGGTGCCCTGACCCTGAGAAAGAAGGTCCTTCCTCAGGGGAATCCGTTATGGAGGGGTTGTCGCAAGGAGCATCAGGTCCGAAAACCAGGTCAGGGCCAGTATGGAGCGCAAAGCAAGACCTGCTTCTCGTCCTCCCTGACCTTGCACAGGGTTTGTGCAAGGAGGATCACTGGGGGAAACACATATTTGCGCAGGCCCTGGGGCCACCTGTGTGCCAATGCGTCTGTACCGAGGTGAGCCTAGGACAGAGAATACAACAGTGGGCAGTGGGAGGACTCCTGGGAGGAAACAGGTGGACCTCCCCGAATCGACTCCAGATCAGCTGGACTGCCTGGGGATGGAGTCTCCACTCTCCTGGGCTTTACAGCTGCCGTGGGAGCAAAGCAACCCGAGTTGATGCTGACTCCAAAGGAGGAGATGGCAGGCAAGTTGAGACATGCGGCATGAGCGTAGACCACCTTGGCGGTTGATGTATGCCACAGTCGCTGTGCTGTCCGTACTTCGTAGTACGGACTAACACATGCCTGCCCTGCAGCAACGGTGGAGGGCCAAAAGCACTGCCAACAATTTGAAGCAATTGATGTGCCACAGGCACAAGGTCCTGTCCAGGAGCCCGAAGCCGCCTGCCCAATATCCGAAATGTGAATAGCCACTTCCATAATGAGGCAAGGGCAGCCTTCGCGACTTTGGTAAAGACACGGGGGGAAAGAGACTGCCCAAAGGGAAGGAACTTGTACTGATATGCCTGACCCTTGAACACAAACCGAAGGAATGGCCTGTGTTGAGGAAAAATCGAGAAGTGAAAATACATGCCTTCAGGTCGATTGCTGCAAAGCATCTAGAATGGTAGCTTGTGCAGGGACCGATTCAAGACACGCAGGTCCAAGATTGGCCGCAGCCCACCTCCTTTTTTGGGCATGATAAAGTACAGGCTGTAAAACCTGAACTTCATCTCGCCTGGAGGGACAGGCTCTATTGTGTCCTTCAAGAGGGCCACATTCTCTGCTCGCAGGACAGAGGCATCGCTGTCCACTACTGAAGTAGAGAGGATGCCTCTGAACCTGGACAGGCACCTGGCAAATTATATCGCGTAGCCGAGTCTGTGACAGTTGGCTGGAGGGACAGGCCCTATTACGTCCTTCACCAGGAGGAATAAAATAGTGAACACATCCAAGAACACACGAACGGAAAGACATCTTTACAAAGACATACGTTGTCCGTAAGAGCTCATTAGAATGGATATTCACTCTTTTATAACCAGGTCCGCCGAAGCGCCGGGGGGGAACTACCACCGGAAGCGAGCAAGAACCACTGATTGTGCCATCACACATAGCAGACGTTGAAGAACTCAAAAGGCGATAGTTGGGTGAATGTGAGTAGCGCCCACTCTGCTCCAAATGCTTATTGGCTCTTTCCTCTCGGGCCGATGTTCATTGGTGTGTTTTTTCTACTACTCTAAGGTGATGGGGCTCTCAAGCGGGACCCCATATGTCAGTTTGTTGATGTAACGGCGAATGTGACTGACTAAAAGGGAAGAGCACTTTCCAGTGCCATTCTTATACAGATGCCAGCCAGATAGTGTTACAGAAACACTGGCCAGCAGCTGAGGTGAGGAGAACACCTCAGTTGAGTGTGCTCCTCCTTGTCAGTAGTGAGGAAAGTGGGAATGCCTGACTTGGAGCGCTGAAAGGTTGTGTCACATAGGGCTGTCAGTAAGGCACGCAGTGGCTTGCATGTGTCTGCTTTGTAGTACCCTGTTACTCTGTGGCAGTTATATCACATGGACTGGATCACATAGTGATATCACCATGTAATATATAATATCTAATTATATTACATGGACTGGACCCTATAAGACATAGATCACACCACAGAGTGATGAGATCACTGATCATCATCTTATTTCATAAATTATGTTAGCCTTATTGCTCAGGCCATCAAAGTTAAAAAAATCAAAGACAAAAGTATTGCTCCATAGTATAACAGTACGACACTTAACTGTAATGAGAGAAACCCGCAACCTTGAGTGGAAATAGAGAACAGCAAACCTGGAGGTTTTCAGATTGGCATGGAAGGACAGTATGTCCCAATATAAAAAGGCTCTTAAAACAGCAAGAGCTGCTCATCTTAGCACACAAATAAAAAACTGTGTGCCTATAGTTTTTTAAAAGTTCCAGTCAGGATTCAGACCACATCATAGCACAGAAACTGCCCTGGTCAAAATTACAAAAGATTTACTTCTGACTGCAGACCAAGGTTGTATCTCCCTGTTAGTTTTACTTGCCTCAGTGTGGCATTTCACACTATAGACCATGTCATGCTGTTAGATCGTCTTCAAAATTACATTGCCATTCAAGGTCAGGCTCTTCAGTGGTTTCGCTCATAGTTGTCCGACTTCTGTCACTTTGTTCATCTAAATGGGGAATCATCAACACTTATGCCAGTAAAATATGGCCTGCCTCAAGGATCTATTTTAGGCCCTCTGCTATTCACAATATACATGCTGGCCCTTGGAAATATTATTAGAAGTCATGGGATAAATTTGCACTGTTACACTGATTATTCTCAACTATATATTACATCAAGACCAGATGATATTCCTACCTTAGCTAAATTATCAAACTGTCTTAAAGACATAAAACATGGAATGACTCATAATTTTCTTCTTTTAAATTCAAGTAAGACAGAGATCTTACTTATTGGACCAAACTCAAGTAAACAGATGCTCTCTGGTTACAGTTTACAATTAGAAGGATGTAACGTCACCTCATCCAATACTGTTAAAGACTTGGGCATCATATTAGACAGTAACTTGTCTTTTGAAAATCATGTGGCATACGTTACATAACATGCTTTCTTCCACCTCATGCTAACATTGCTAAACCTGCGTAACATCTTAACTATTTCTGATGCAGAAAAGCTGGATCAAAATCAAAACTAGATTAAAGACACATCTCTTCAGCCAAGCATTCTCATAATGCATCTCATCACATGTTTGTCCATTTTACTTCAAATAAATAAATAAATAAATAAAAAGTTTATGCTCTTAGGGGCAAGGCAAAGATTGGCATGCAAATTGTATGCAAATTTCCATTGGTCTTTTTTAAAAGATCTAAGAAGTCTGGGCTCCCAGGGGTGAACCCCTAGTGCCGTCATTGACACAACGTCTCATTTCAGGGAACAGAGGTTGAGGGAACAGTTGTACCCAAAACATTTTGAGGAAAAATACTTAGCAATGTTTTGTCTCCAAGCATATTAAAAACACCACACAGAAATATAAGCAAAACTTCATTTTTACCACACAGGGTATTTAAATATAGAGTTCACTTTTCTGAGCAGCAGGACATTGTGGCATCCTGAAGGACACATTCAAATTAAATTAAAATTTCATATGCAGTGTGTTTTCAGAAACTTACCATCTGTGATATTGTCCTCCTTCAGCTCCCTATTTTTGTCCAAAATTAAAGCTTCTGCAGGCATAAGTGATTAGATATTTTATATATATGTTTCAGAAAATGTTTAATTTGCAAATTAACTTTAGCTATATTTATTACTATTCACCAGTTATGAGATGACAGCTTTGGTGCTGTTGGTATGACAATGACCTTTGACAGCAAAAATGTCTTATCTGTTTTTTGCCAATTTATTAAATGTTGAAATATGTGGCCTAATGCTTTATTGAGAAATATATTTACATATAAGTGATTCACTCACTTATCTCTGCTATTCTTTTAGTTGTATATCTTCGTGTCTTCATCCAGTCAATGTTTGCCTGTGCTGTCCATCCTTCTATAAAAAATGCCATTGAAATTCACAAAGTCATTATTCAATGAGTTTTTCCAGAAAATTGTTCTGCCATGCTGGTTGAAAGATTTTTAAAATTCTGATAAGTAAAGTGGTCTGAATATATTTATTTAAATATTTAACTTTTGTGGTGCAGGACTATAAAACATTCACCTAATCCATTCGGCACAAACTCAGTTCTACTTGCCTGTCAAAGTATGTATTTACATACCCTCCATGCACCTCCCTCACACAATTTTTTGTTAGTGTATTTTGGAGAAGGCGTGGCTTTGGAGAGCGCTCTGAAAGGAGGGCAGGTTCTTATGTTTGCTATTGCTAGCCTCTCTTTATGTAATAAACCAAAAATTTATTCAGTTGTATGCAGGGCTGGACTGGGACAAAATAAAAACAACCCTGGCATTTTGACCCAGACTGGCACACTACATCACCCCATCTCTTGGGGCAGCCGTGGCCTAATGGTTAGAGAGTCGGACTTGTAACCCAAAGGTTGCAGGTTCGAGTCTCAGGTCTGGCAGGGATTGTAGGTGGAGATTGTGAATT